>OY744520.1:212439235-212471735 GCA_963556195.1 Sepiola atlantica
ATTATTAATTTCTCTGTATTAATTAACTATCCTTTAAGCTAAGTCAATTATTGTTATGTTAAAATAATGTTTTACAAATACACTATCTATTATTAATTCATGAGTTTAATATAGTTTGTTTGAAGCATTGTTTGGTGTGTATATAAAAGTCATTTATAGGAGGCAATACAATGCAGAGGTGTAACGGGTAGACACGAACTGAAGCAAATTCAGACATATAACGGTAGAATGAGTTTTGCGGTTTTCACCTTTTTTATTAATACTATATATATTTTTTATCATAATTATATCTTTTTTATTATATCTTTTTTATTATATCTTTTTATTATATTTTTTTATTATATCTTTTTTATTATATCGTTTTTATTATATCTTTTTATTATATCTTTTTATTATATCTTTTTTATTATATCTTTTTTATTATATCGTTTTTATTATATCTTTTTTATTATATCTTTTTTAATATATCTTTTTTATTAATAAAAAAGATATAATAAAAAGATATAATAAAACGGATATAATAAAAAATATATAATAAAAAAGATATAATAAAAAAGATACAATAAAAAAGTTATAATAAAAGATTGTAATAAAAAAGATATAATAAAAAAGATATAATAAAAAAAATACAATAAAAAGATATAATAAAAAAGATATAATAAAAAAGATATAATTAAAGATTGTAATAAAAAAGATATAATAAAAAAGATATAATAAAAAAGATATAATAAAAAAGTATGATAAAAAAGATATAATAAAAGATTGTAATAAAAAAGATATAATACTAAAGATATAATTAAAATGATATGATAAAAAAGATATAATAAAAAAGATATGATAAAAAAATATAATAAAAAAGATATAATAAAAAAGATATAATAAAAAAGATATAATAAAAAAGATATAATAAAAAAAATAATAAAAAGATATGATAAAAAGATATTATAAATGACTGTAATAAAAAAGATATAATAAAAAAAGATATAATAAAAGATTGTAATAAAAAAGATATAATAAAAAATATAATAAAAGATTGTAATAAAAACATATAATAAAAAATATATAATAAAAAAGATATAATAAAAAAATATATAATAAAATAGATATACAAAAAAGATATAATAAAAACAATATTATAAGAAAGATATAATAAAAAAGATATAATAAAAAAGATATAATAAAAAAGATATAATAAAAAAGATATAATAAAAAAGATATAATAAAAAAGATATAATAAACAATGTATAATAAAAGATTGTAATAAAAAAGATATAATAAAAAATATAATAAAAGATTGTAATAAAAAAGATATAATAAAAAAGATATAATAAAAAAGATATAATAAAAAAAATATAATAAAATAGATATACAAAAAAGATATAATAAAAACAATATTATAAGAAAGATATAATAAAAAAGATATAATAAAAAAGATATACAAAAACAGATATAATAAAAGATTGTAATAAAAAAGATATAATAAAAAAGATATAATAAAAAAGATATAATAAAAGATTGTAATAAAAAAGATATAATAAAAACGATATAATAAAAAAGATATAATAAAAAAGATATGAAAAAAAGATATAATAAAAAAGATATCATAAATAAGATATAATAAAAAAGATATAATTAAAAAGATATAATAAAAAAGATATAATAAAAAAGATATAATAAAAAGATATAATAAAAAAACATAATTAAATATAGATAATAAAAAATATATAATAAAAAGATATACAAAAAAAGATGGAATAAAAAAGATATTATAAGAAAGATATAATAAAAAAGATATAATAAAAAAGATATAATAAAAGATTGTAATAAAAAAGATATAAGAAAAAAGATTTAATAAAAAAGATATAATAAAAGATTGTAATAAAAAAGATATAATAAAAAAGATATAATAAAAAAGATATAATTAAAAAGATGTAATAAAAATGATATAATAAAAAAGATATAATAAAAAGATATAATAAAAAAGATATGAAAAAAAGATATAATAAAAAAGATATCATAAATAAGATATAATAAAAAAGATATAATTAAAAAGATATAATAAAAAAGATATAATAAAAAGATATAATAAAAAGATATAATAAAAAAACATAATAAAATAGATATAATAAAAAATATATAATAAAAAAGATATACAAAAAAAGATGGAATAAAAAAGATATTATAAGAAAGATATAATAAAAAAGATATAATAAAAAAGATATAATAAAAGATTGTAATAAAAAAGATATAAGAAAAAAGATTTAATAAAAAAGATATAATAAAAGATTGTCATAAAAAAGATATAATAAAAAAGATATAATAAAAAAGATATAATTAAAAAGATATTATAAGAAAGATATTATAAAAAAGATATAATAAAAAAATATAATAAAAAATTGTAATAAAAAAGATATAATAAAAAAGATATAATAAAAAAGATATAATAAAAGATTGTAATAAAAATGATATAATAAAAAAGATATAATAAAAAGATATAATAAAAAAGATGTAATTAAAAAGATGTAATAAAAAAGATATGAAAAAAAAGATATAATAAAAAAGATACAATAAAAAAGATACAATAAAAAAGATATAATAAAAAAGATATAATAAAAAAGATATAATAAAAAAGATATAATAAAAAAGATATACAAAAAAGATATAATAAAAAAGATATAATAAAAAAGATATAATAAAAGATTGTAATAAAAAAGATATAATAAAAAAGATATAATAAAAAAGACATAATGAAAAAGATGTAATAAAAAAGATATAATAAAAAAGATATAATAAAACGGACATAATAAAAAAGATATAATAAAGAAGAGTTAATAAAAAAGATATAATAAAAAAGATATAATAAAAAAGATATAAAAAAAACATATGAAAAAAAGATATAATAGAAAAGATACAATAAAAAAGATATAAAAAAAGATATAATAAAAAAGATATAATAAAAAAGATATAATAAAAAAATATAATTAAAAAGATATAATAAAAAAGATATAAAAAAAAGATATAATTAAAAAGATATAATAAAAAAGATATAATAAAAAGATATAATAAAAAGATATAATAAAAAAGATATAATAAAAAAGATATAATAAAAAAGATATAATAATTATAAAAAAATATATATTGTAATATAATTTTAAAAAATAAACAATCTATTAAAATAAGGGTGAAACTACAAAACTCATTCCACCATTATAAGTCTAAAATTACTTCAGTTCGTGTTTATCCGTTACACCTCTGCATTGTATTGACTTCTATAAATTACATTTATCATTCATTTCTATTTATTAGTAAGTTATCTGTTTAGCTAAGATATTTATTTTCCTAATCTATAACCAAATTTAGCAAAATTATTCACTATATTAGTCTATTTCTAAATTTATATAAATTATTAATTATTAATTTTTGTCTTACGGTTATGTTGTGACACAATGCGTGAGATTTTGGGGAGCTGAGGGCTCCCCACTGCATTTGTGGGCCTTTTGCCAAACTTGCGCTGAAATTTCGGGAAACCAGGAAAGTTCAACAGAGAGATTCTGTACTCGGTGTGATTGTAACACCAGAGCTGACAAGTGAAATATAAATGTCGAACCAATTCAATGATAAGTTTGATGGGAGTCACAGATCAGAATATTTGAGTTAAACAACTCAAAACATATTACCCGAGACGCAAAGAAGCGGCTGTATCTTGACTGGTTCTGTCTCCCCCTTCCTTTCTCTCTCTCTTTCTCTCTCGCTCTCTCTCTCTCTCCTTCTCTCTCACTCCCCTCTCTCTCTCTTTCTTTCTCTTTAGCTGGTAAAGAGATTTTAACAAAAGAGTCGGGCTGAAACTTTTGAATGGCGTGCACGCAGTTGACGCGTTCCACTTTGGTTAAACAATGTCTTCAGTGGAAATAAATCTATTTTCATAAGAAAACGGAAAAATGGTTTCTTTCCTTATTACAAATAAGATCCTTTTGCAGCACAGAAGGTCCCTCCAAGCTAGCCGGTCCCAGAAGAGAAGGTGACAGCGATTATCGTCTAAACGATGATTGCTCACTGATAAGAACGGCGAGTAAATTACGTGCACATGCAGCCAGACGTCTCCCGTTCGACATTTCGCCACAATTCGTCCCTAGGATAAAAGATCCTGTCGCAACAAGGATAAACGTCCCAATGCAGCCGTGCCACATAGGTTCTCCGACAAAGATGTACTCCATTGGCAAGCCAACTTTGTCACAATGTTTTATAAATGCACTTTTTATTATTAATTATTATTAAATATATATCAATATATTAATCTATTTCTAAATTTACTTAAATTATGAATTTTTGTCTACACATTGTTAAGGTTATATTTTATAAATTCATTTTTTTATTATTAATTATTAATTATTATTAAATATATATCAACATATTAATCTAATTCTAAATTTACTTAAATAATTCATTTTTGTTTATACATTGTTACGGATATGTTTTCAAATGCACTTTTTATTATTAATTTCTCATTATTAGTTAATTATCTAATCAATTACTTGTTTATATTAGTGTTCATTAACAAGTGTATGATAAATGCAAGTGAGATATTTCTATTCAACATATACTGTAACTACTAAGGAATAAAACTCAGTTCCTGAAAGGTTACATGCATTACTCTTTGCTGACATTTCTATAATACATACGGACACGTACTTTTTTTACTAGCCATCACCAAGGAGTGTAGAGGGGAAGGGGTCTCTCTCTCTCTCTCTCTCTCTCTCTCTCTCTCTTTAAAACGTTTAGCTAGTACTTATTTTACCAGCTATCACTATCGAGTGTGCTGTGACCGATTTTTAACCGATCGATTTAAGATTTACGAATTTACAACGGATTTTCAACGGACAAATTTCCTGCTAGTAGATTAGGCGTCTTTTGTCCGTTTATTTGCGAGCGTTAAAAATAAATTTATTTGATAAAGGACGATTTGAAGTAGTTTCAGCTTTTAAGCAATTTCAAATCTGAAATCCTTCGTCGAGTTTGGTTTAAATCGCAATTATATCAGAAAACAGATCGGCATCTTGTATTATTCTGAGTATTTAGATTACTATTTTAATCTTGGTTGTTATTTTCACAACGTTTCAGCCGATGAAACTACCGACCTTCTTAGGGTGCATCGCTACAAGTAATAATAACTAAATATAAAAAAGTTTAAATACTTAACACTTCAACCGGTCATGGCCGCCGGGACGAGAACTATCTACTCTCTTTGATTTAATAAAGGATCAGTTCGAAATTCAATATAGATTTTCTGAGTTCGCCATCATCGAATTCGAAAAGGTAGATCTAAAGAAGGTTATGGGTTATAGCGGCCGAAACGTTGTGAATATAAGAATAAAATTAAAATAATATTTCGAATAATCCAAATAATCCTTATCGAAAACTGCCGAAACATAAGATCGAGTTTTTCATTAATTTATGTTGGAATATCCACCCACTCGATTTTAAAATGGCCGACTCCATTTAAAGATGGCCGACTCGCCATTTTCTCACAATAGATTTGCAATAACTATTTTACTTCAATTAACATTCTGAAAGGTTTTTGTGCTGCCTACTAAACAATCTGAAAGTAGTACACGTCACGACAAAAGTCTTGTGATTGTCCGAGAAACGATACACCGTCCTGTCGTCGTTCTAATCCTGCCGGATTTATATATTTAACGACACATTAAACACGTATGCCTCATGTTTTCAGGTGAACCCGAGAGAGAACAGACATTTTGATAGAAATAAAACAAAATACTGTTGATTGTCCTCTTTCCTTGGGTTTAGGAAATTAAGTATTTCTCCAAGACAGATTCACCACATTTCTTTAATTAAGTCTAACAAGAATTCCCTCGACAGACATCTTGTTTCGACTTTACAATTCTCAAATGTTTTGGAAAATATATTGCCGCTGATGGAAAACGTAGGTAAACTGAAAGCTTATTCTATCATAAATAGAATAAATTTAATTAGATAAAGTAGGTATTTGCGTACTTGCATCCGAGAGTAAAATGTCGTGTGGCATGACGCCCGGACTTTTCATATATCTGATACGGTTACAAACAATTCCCTTGAGCTGGTCAGAAATATTTTACACTTTAAATATTTAAATTATATATATATATATATATATATATATATATATATATATATATATATGTATGTATGTATATACATATATATACATATATATATATATATATATATATATATATATATATATATATGAATATGCCATAAGTGTTAGACCACTCACACAAATATATATATATATATATAACCACTCGGCCAATATATATATATATATATATATATATATATATATATATATAACCACTTCTTTGTAATATAGTAGGAAAAATCCCAGCAGAGTGCTCGATTAATTAAGAATTAAAGTAAAAATTAAGAGCATAATATTTATTTATTTTCGTATAGAAAAATTAGTACAACATTTGTACCGTCGGTTTCAAGATCGGAAAGTCTTAGCCATCCGGCTCTCTTCAGCTTCTGTTGTCATCTGTTTTGGACATTTCCAAATTTATATATATATATATATGTATATATATATATATATATATATATATATATATATACATATATATATATATACATACATATATATATATATATATATATTTATATATATATAACAACTCGACAAATTTATATATATATATATATATATATATATATAACCACTCAGCCAATTTATATATACATAAGTTAGCAAAACATTTATATGGAACAAAACGTAGATTTAGTATAAGGAACGTTTATGTTTTTGTCTTTTAAGGGAAGTGGTGTCTGATCAACTCTGCTGAGAAGCCATGAAATAAAATACTGTTTTGTTTTTAAATTCCCGAAACAGTGTTTCATGGTAAACAACTGATAGTCCCTTGAAATAGTGTTAGAAACAAACTAATATAATAACTGTAAAAAATAAATTGACTTACATGAGTGATTTTCCACTGAAAGAGTTAAGAGTATAAGTTGTTGTTTTTTGTTTTTTTTAATATAGTTTTAATGGTTGTGAAACTTCTGAGACGATATATATACATATATATATAAATATATATATATATACATATATATATACATATATATATATATAGATATAGATATATAGATGTAAATGTATGTGTAGACCACCAGATGTAATTCCATATCATACCTAACCATGAACATAACCTTGACCTTACCCTAACCCTAGACCACCAGATGTGATTACATATCATACCTAATCATAACCTTAACCCTAACCCTAGACCACCTGATGTAATTCCATATCATACCTAACCATAACCTTAACCCTTAGTCTTACCCTAACCCTAGACATCCCAGATGTAATTCCATATCATACCTAACCATGACCTTAACCTTGACCCTAACCCTAACCCTAGACAACCAGATGTAATTCCATATCATACCTAACCATAACCTTAACCCTGACTAAAACCCTTACCCTAGACCACCAGATGTAATTCCATATCATACCTAACCACAACATTAACCCTGACCCTAACCCTTACCCTAGACCACCAGATGTAATTCCATATCATACCTAACCATAACCTTAACCGTGACCCTAACCCTAACCCTAGACCACCAGATGTAATTACATATCATACCTAACCACAGCATTAACCCTGATCCTAACCTTAACCCTAGACCACCAGATGTAATTCCATATCATACCTAACTATAACTTTAATCCTGACCCTAACCCTGACCCTAGGCCACTAGATGTAATTCCATATCATACCTAACCATAATCTTAACCATGACCCTAACCCTAACCCTAGACCACCAGATGTAATTCCATATCATAGCTAACCACAACATTAACCATGACCCTAACCCTAGACCACCAGATGTAATTCCATATCATACCTAACCAACCATAACCCTGACCCTAACGCTAACGCTAGACCACCAGATATAATTGCATATCATACCTAACCATAACCTTTACCCTAACCCTGACTCTAACCCTGACCCAAGACAACCAGATGTAATTCCATATCATACCTAACCATAACCTTAACCCTGACCCTAACCCTTACCCTAGACCACCAGATGTAATTCCATATCATACCTAACCATAACCATAACCCTGACCCTAACCCTTACCCTAGACCACCAGATGTATGTCCATATCCTACCTAACACTAACCCTAACCCTAACCTTAACCTGACCATAACCCTAACACTAAACCACTAGATGTAATTCCATATCGTACCTAACCATAACCTTAACCCTGACTTTAACCCTAACCCTAGACCACCAGATGTAATTCCATATCATACTTAACAATAACCTTAACCCGTACCCTAACCCTAACCCTAGACCACCAGATGTAATTACATATCATACCTAACCATAACCTTAACCATGACCCTAACCCTAGACCACCAGATGTAATTCCATATCATTCCTTACTATAACCTTAACCCTGACCATAACCCTAACCCTAGACCACAAGATGTAATTCCATATCATACCTAACTATAACCTTAACCAAGACCCTTACCCTAACCCTAGACCACCAGATGTAATTCCTTACCATAACCTTAACTCTGACCATAACCCTAACCCTAGACCACCAGATGTAATTACATATCATACCTAACCATAACCTTAACCATGACCCTAACCCTAACTCTAGACCACCAGATGTAATTCCATATCATACCTTACCATAACCTTAACCCTGAGCCTAACCCTAGACCACCAGATGTAATTACATATCATACATAACCATAACCTTAACCATGACCCTAACCCTAACCCTAGATAACAAGATGTAATTCCATATCATACCTTACCATAACCTTAACCCTAACATTAACCCTAGACCACCAGATGTAATTACATATCATACCTAACCATAACCTTAACCATGACACTAACCCTAACCCTAACCCTAGACCACCAGATGTAATTACATATCATACCTAACCATAACCTTAACCATGACCCTAACCCTAACCCTAGACCACCAGATGTAATTACATATCATACCTAACCCTAACCTTAACCCTGACCGTAACCCTAACCTTAGACCACTAGATGTAATTACATATCATACCTAACCATAACCTTAACCATGACCGTAACCCTAACCCTAGACCACCAGATGTAATAACATATCATACCTAACCATAACCTTGACCATGACCCTAACCCTAACCCTAGACCACCAGATGTAATTACATATCATACCTAACCATAACCTTAACCCGTACCCTAAGCCTAACCCTAGACCACCAGATGTAATTACATATCATACCTAACCATAACCTTAACCATGACCCTAACCCTAACCCTAGACCACCAGATGTAATTACATATCATACCTAACCCTAACCTTAACCCTGACCCTAACCCTAGACCACCAGATGTAATTACATATCATACCTAACCATAACCTTAACTATGACCGTAACCCTAACCCTAGACCACAAGATGTGATTACATATCATACCTAACCATAACCTTAACCATGACCGTAACCCTTACCCTAGACCACCAGATGTAATTACATATCATACCTAACCATAACCTTTACTCTGACCATAACCCTAACCCTAGACCACCAGATGTTATTACATATAATACCTAACCATAACCTTAACCGTGACCGTAACCCTAACCCTAGACCACCAGATGTAATTCCATATCATACCTAACCATAACCTTAACTATGACCGTAACCCTAACCCTAGACCACCAGATGTAATTACATATCATACCTAACCATAAGCTTAACCATGACGGTAACCCTAACCCTAGACCACCAGATGTAATTACATATCATACCTAACCATAACCTTAACCATGACCGTAACCCTAACCCTAGACCACCAGATGTAATTACATATCATACCAAACCATAACCTTAACCCTGATTTTAACCCTAACCCTAGACCACCAGATGTAATTCCATATCATACTTAACAATAACCTTAACCCGTACCCTAACCCTAACCCTAGACCACCAGATGTAATTACATATCATACCTAACCATAACCTTAACCATGACCCTAACCCTAGACCACCAGATGTAATTCCATATCATTCCTTACTATAACCTTAACCCTGACCATAACCCTAACCCTAGACCACAAGATGTAATTCCATATCATACCTAACTATAACCTTAACCAAGACCCTTACCCTAACCCTAGACCACCAGATGTAATTCCTTACCATAACCTTAACTCTGACCATAACCCTAACCCTAGACCACAAGATGTAATTACATATCATACCTAACCATAACCTTAACCATGACCCTAACCCTAACTCTAGACCACCAGATGTAATTCCATATCATACCTTACCATAACCTTAACCCTGAGCCTAACCCTAGACCACCAGATGTAATTACATATCATACCTAACCATAAGCTTAACCATGACGGTAACCCTAACCCTAGATAACAAGATGTAATTCCATATCATACCTTACCATAACCTTAACCCTAACATTAACCCTAGACCACCAGATGTAATTACATATCATACCTAACCATAACCTTAACCATGACACTAACCCTAACCCTAACCCTAGACCACCAGATGTAATTACATATCATACCTAACCATAACCTTAACCATGACCCTAACCCTAACCCTAGACCACCAGATGTAATTACATATCATACCTAACCCTAACCTTAACCCTGACCGTAACCCTAACCTTAGACCACTAGATGTAATTACATATCATACCTAACCATAACCTTAACCATGACCGTAACCCTAACCCTAGACCACCAGATGTAATAACATATCATACCTAACCATAACCTTGACCATGACCCTAACCCTAACCCTAGACCACCAGATGTAATTACATATCATACCTAACCATAACCTTAACCCGTACCCTAAGCCTAACCCTAGACCACCAGATGTAATTACATATCATACCTAACCATAACCTTAACCATGACCCTAACCCTAACCCTAGACCACCAGATGTAATTACATATCATACCTAACCCTAACCTTAACCCTGACCCTAACCCTAGACCACCAGATGTAATTACATATCATACCTAACCATAACCTTAACTATGACCGTAACCCTAACCCTAGACCACAAGATGTGATTACATATCATACCTAACCATAACCTTAACCATGACCGTAACCCTTACCCTAGACCACCAGATGTAATTACATATCATACCTAACCATAACCTTTACTCTGACCATAACCCTAACCCTAGACCACCAGATGTTATTACATATAATACCTAACCATAACCTTAACCGTGACCGTAACCCTAACCCTAGACCACCAGATGTAATTCCATATCATACCTAACCATAACCTTAACTATGACCGTAACCCTAACCCTAGACCACCAGATGTAATTACATATCATACCTAACCATAAGCTTAACCATGACGGTAACCCTAACCCTAGACCACCAGATGTAATTACATATCATACCTAACCATAACCTTAACCATGACCGTAACCCTTACCCTAGACCACCAGATGTAATTACATATCATACCTAACCATAACCTTAACTATGACCGTAACCCTAACCCTAGACCACCAGATGTAATTACATATCATACCTAACCCTAACCTTAACCCTGACCCTAACCCTAACCCTAGACCACCAGATGTAAGTACATATCATACCTAACCATAACCTTAACCATGACCCTAACCCTAGACCACCAGATGTAATTACATATCATACCTAACCATAACCTTAACCATGACCGTAACCCTAACCCTAGACCACCAGATGTAATTACATATCATACCTAAACATAACCTTAACCATGACGGTAACCCTAACCCTAGACCACCAGATGTAATTGCATATCATACCTAACCATAACCTTAACCGTGACCGTAACCCTAACCCTAGACCACCAGATGTAATTACATATCATACCTAACCATAACCTTAACCGTGACCGTAATCCTAACCCTAGACCACCAGATGTAATTACATATCATACCTAACCATAAGCTTAACCGTGACGGTAACCCTAACCTTAGACCACCAGATGTAATTACATATCATACCTAACCATAACCTTAACCATGACCCTAACCCTAACCCTAGACCACCAGATGTAATTACATATCATACCTAACCATAACCTTAACCATGACGGTAACCCTAACTCTAGACCACCAGATGTAATTACATATCATACCTAACCATAACCTTAACCATGACCGTAACCCTAACCCTAGACCACCAGATGTAATTACATATCATACCTAACCATAACCTTAACCATGACGGTAACCCTAACCCTAGACCACCAGATGTAATTACATATCATACCTAACCATAACCTTAACCATGACCGTAACCCTAACCCTAGACCACCAGATGTAATTACATATCATACCAAACCATAACCTTAACCATGATGGTAACCCTAACCCTAGACCACCAGATGTAATTACATATCATACCTAACCATAACCTTAACCATGACCGTAACCCTTACCCTAGACCACCAGATGTAATTACATATACCTAACCATAACCTTAACCATGACGGTAACCCTAATCCTAGACCACCAGATGTAATTACATATCATACCTAACCATAACGTTAACCATGACCGTAACCCTAACCCTAGACCACCAGATGTAATTACATATCATACCTAACCCTAACCCTTGACCACCAGATGTAATTCCATATCATACCTAATCATAACCCACATCACAGATTCTACTTAACTCATAGATGGCGCTTGACAGGTACGTTAATAAACACTAAGTGCGCCACATGAAAATCAAAGATCAGCTGAAATTTGAACATGGAAATCGTTTTTTTATAACTTCAACATTTAACGGGATTTTCGACCAAACGTTTCTACCGTACTCAATACGTAACATGAACGGAAGGTAATCTTAAGAATACTGTTCGATCTTTTGCCAATTATTTGACGGTTTCAAAATCATTGGACGTTCTCTTGCAACAATCAATAGCATGAAAAAGATAAAGCAATTTGTTGTTGCGAACTAGATGCATTTCAAAACGCTTTTTAAACCCCTAAAAAGATATGCTTACTGTTTGATGTACTGTAAACTAAATCTCAGCCAATATTCGTTTCTACGACCAGGGGAATACAATAATTGATAGAAATGATTAATATATAGTTACTTCAGGCAATGGCAAGAAAGTTATTGAACTTAACGCGGGTGGGCTGTTTAGATTAATAAATGATTATAAATATACTTGTTTTTTCTTAGTGTCTATTTCATTATATATATATATATATATATATATATATAGAGAGAGAGAGAGAGAGAGAGAGAGAGAGAGAGAGAGAGAGAGAGAGAGAGAAAAGAGGGTAGTGCAGTATTAGTGCAGTTCCCACGAGAGAAAAGTATATATGTAAAGGAGTAAGGCTACCAACATTTGTAGAGTGTTTTTTTCAACTTTTATTTATTATTTTGTTGTTTTATCATTTTATAATTTTATATAACGCGTTTCAAGCGGTGGTCCGCTTTCATCAGATATGTAAATCCATTTGAAGTAATGTCTTTCGATTTGAGAGAATGTTGTTTCATTTGAGGAAATTTGTTATTGTTTTTGCGCATGCGTGGGGTTGCGGGTGTGCGCGTATCTTTTATTTTTTATTTTTTATTTGCCATTTTTCCTGCTTCTCTTGGTCAAGTACGTGTTACCCATCCGTGACCTATCGGTCATCCCAGCTTCCTAGGGTGCGTAGAATTTCTTTTGAAATTTAATACTTTTTATTGCTTTTGTCGTCTCCAAGAATGATGTCGCGCCTGCATGCGTGTGTGCGCCCGTATGCGTGTGGTCTAATCTTGAGTCTTGTAAATAGATGAGCGACACACACACACATACATACAAACACGCACACACACACCCATGCGTGCACACACACCGGCGCGTGGTTATATAGTAACAGAGAGGTGGATAACGGTTGAAATACATATATATACACACATATATACATATACATACACACATACATACACACATATACACACATATTTATAAAATATAAGTTAATGCAAACGGTCCAACTAGATTCGAACTTGGTTTGGCCGATTTCATAGTTCGGTATTTAATGTGCAAATTTAATGTCTATTGTAAATGATTCATTTAACACAAGTTGCTATTTGACTCATAGCTGTGTAGAAGTGCGTAATAAGAAGTTATATACTAAGATTATCTCCCTTGAATAAGAATTTTCCAGTCTATAGATAACTATAAATAGTTATTTATGTTTGTACTTAACGAGAGGTGGATAAAGTGTGATCAAAGTGTGTGTTGTTAGAGTTATGATCTGTTTAATGCTGGATAAAATTTAAATATGAAGTTTTTTCTTGTGTTAGTAAGTAAGTGTAGTCTTGGCTTTGCAAAATTGGCATTATTTTGAATTTTCCTCCGCTGCATGAGTGCGCATGTTAGGAGACGAATAATTTACGGTTTACTTTAGCTTTAAATGTTGCTTTTATGTAAAGATACTCTATTATTAAATGTTTTGGTCGTACCTATATAAGCTTCATTACATGTTGTACATTCTAGCACATAGACAACGTTCTTGGAGGTGCAGTTAAGGTCTTTTTTATTGTGAATGTTTGTGTTGGGTGTCTAAATGTGTATGAGTTCCCCTCCATTATTATGTCACAGACCCCACATCTTTCCTTGTTGCATTTTGTGACCCCTTGTATTGTGTATTGGTTGAGTTTAGATGAGGTTAAAATTTGTTTGAGGTTTGTTGGTTGGCGTTTGCTTTTTATTATTTTCGTTGTTTTTAATATGTCGTTTAGTTTGTTGTTATGGTTGAGTATGGTTAGGTTTCTTGTTATTTCTGTAAATAATTCTGGATTGTTTTTGTTGTGTGTAGAGATGTATGCTAATATTTGTTCTTCGTTTCGTTTTGGGGGATTCGTAATTGTTCTAATGGAATGTTTTCTACTGGTTCTATACCTTTGTGTATGGGTATCCTCTTCTTTTTAAAGTTTTCCGTAGTTCCTCCAGTCGGACAATCCGGAGGTCTTTGTCACTGACTATAGTACAGATCCTGCGTGCTAGGGAGTAGGGTATAGATTTTAGACAGCTTTTGGGGTGATGGCTTCTAAAATGGAAATCTTGTTGGGTGTCTGTGGGTTTGTGGTAGATGTCTGTGATTATGTGAGTGTTTTTAATTTTAATCAATACATCTAAGAACGGTAGTTCTGTTTGACTGTGTTCAATGGTGAATTTAATCTTGGGGTGTAGGTTTTGTAGTATGCTGTGCAATTTATTGATGTCCCCTCATGTGGGTTCCCAGAGGATAAAACAATCATCCAGGTATCTTTTCCAAGATTTTATGAAGAGAGTTTAAATATTCTGTCCATATATTTCTTCTATCTTTTCATATAAGATCTTTTCTAGGTAGGCCAGTGTTAGGGTGGCATATGTTGGTGCCATTTTGGTTCCCATTGCTGTACCTAGAATCTGGATGTAGTTGTTGTTATTAAATTCAAAGGAGTTATTGTTGAGAATAATGTTTTTGCTGTCAAGGATGAATACTTTGGTGAATCTGTGGTGTAGTATTTGTGGGTGTTTGTCCATCCAGTGTGATATTACCTGTTTACCTAAGTCATGGGGAATGTTGCTATATAAGCTGCTGACGTCAAATGTAACTAATTTAGTCCCGGGATTTACTAGGAAGTGTATGTCGTCTCTTATGGAGCTCTTGACTTGATGGGTGAATGGTTGTAGTAATATGTCAATTAAGTTACTCGGTCTGCTTGTTGGGTATGATGGTCCTGCTACTATGGGTCTAAATGTAAGGTCACTGGGACTTGGGACACTAATATATTCTGATGCCTGTGTGTTGATGGCATTCCTTATATCATTTGATTTATGTATCTTAGGTAGTCCGTAGAAGTTGTTTGTTTTAATCATGAAGTTTATCTTTTTTCTTTTTTTGTTAGTATATTATTGTATGTTGTGCAAAGTTTTGTGATTTTTGAAATGGTGTTGTTATCAATGTTGGTGCTAATTGATTTGTAGTAATCATTGTTTTCTAGTACTTCTGTAATTTTCGATTTATAGTAATGTTTGTCCATGATGACTACCGCACTGCCTTTGTCAGCTTCTTTTATAATTATGTTATGATTATTTAGGATGTTATCTAGTGCTTGGTTTTGTTTAGATGTTAGGTTACTAGTAGGTTTAGTTTTACTCTGGGGGTTGATGTTCCAGAGGTTTTCAAAGTAGGTGTTTAGTTATTTCGTATTGTTGTGTTTGTTAGGGAAATATGTTGATTTGTTTCTCACTAATGACTGATCTGTTTTGTTTTCTTTATTGATTAGTATTTCTATTAGTCTAAATTTGCGTTCAAATTCTTTAAGATCCTTCCTCAGTTCCGTGATATTACTTTTGGGAGTTGGGCAGAATTTGAGGCCTAATTTTAGTATTTCTATTTCCTCCTTTATAAATGTGTATGTGGATAAATTGATAATTTTGGGTTTTAAATTGTCTAATCTGGGATTGTTGCCCGGGGAGGGGTTTCTAAAAAATGAGGATGAGTGTTGTTTGTTTCGTTGATTTGAGGAGTTGTTAAAGAGTGATTGCTTTCTATATATTCTGTGTGTTTTAGAGGATTGTGTTGTTTTCTGGCAAAATTGGTGTCGTGCGTGTTGTTATAACTGGCGTTGTGCGTGTTGTTATAAGGGTTTATTTTGGTATATTTGAATGTGTTATTATTGTGAGTTAGTTGTTTCGGGTTGGGGTATCTTGGTAGAGGTTCTTGATGGTGGACGTAGTTTTGGGGTCTGTATTGTTGTGTAAGTTTATGTCTGTAGGAATTGTTATATGGTTGTTTTGTTTGATGATGTGGGTAGTGTTTGGAGTATTTCGATTGTATCCATTGGTGTGTATGGTGGTTGTAGGATCTGTTTTGTTGCATGTGGTAGGGTGAAAGGTTGTTGTATGAAGGTTTCATCTGTTGGTGTGGTGGGTGTGGGTAATTGTTGTAAGGTTTACTTGGGTGATTTTGGTAGGGGTTGTTGAGTAAGGGTATTTTGTGGTGGTTTGTTTGTGTGGTGTAGGGTGTATGATAGGTTTTTTTATTGTATTGGTTGGTATGGGTGAAAGTATTTAGGTTTGTATTGTGTTGGGCCGTATTCGTAAGGGTTAGTGTATGGTTGAGGTGTATGTGTGTTTATGTTGTATTTATTGTGTGTATGTGTGTGAGTGTGGTTGCGGGGTGAGTTTAATGAAGATTTGGATTTAAACTGTTGAAAATGATGTGGGTATATTTATGTTGTTTCCTTGTGAGTAACTAGATCTGTTGTGTAAGTATGTTTGTGTGTGGTATGTGTTTTTCTTCTTACCTCTGTTTTGTGTTATCCACTGGTTTTGTGTACGTCGTGTGTGGGTGTTTTCCATTGGATCTTGTTCTGGGTTGTTGTTTTGGTTCATGTATGATGTTTGTTTTGTCTTTTCTTTATCGGGTAGGCTTGTTAGCCAGGATATTTTTCTTTGGACAATATTCCTGGATTTTTCTTCCTCCTCTTTGCATTCGGATTCCCAGAGTTCTGATAGGAATTGATGAGTTTCCGTCATATATATAATAGAGAATGGTAGTTTGCTTGAAGCATTGCTGGGAATAGTAGTAATATGTTAAGAAAGTTGAGGGCAATGCAAAGTTCCGAGTAAGCTGAAAGGAACAAAAATAACAAATCGAAGTGGTGGGACTTACTATTTATTTTTTCTTAAAATCTTACATAACAGAAATGACTATAAGTAAACAGAAAGACAGAAGGTAAGACATATATCGGTATTTATGTAAACACACTTATACACATAATATGTATATATAAAGAGAGATGCATGTATAAATATATATGTTTGTGTGTATACATGCATTTATAGAGAAACATACCTATATACAAATGTACAATTACATGCTCATTATATATATATATATATATATATATATATATATATATATATATATATGCGCGTGTAAATAAATAAAATACATATATATTTTTTATTCAATGTATATATACATATAATATCATAAGATAATATTATATATTGGACATACATTTTCAGTATTTACTCAAATAGTGCTCAATACGTCAGTAGAGCGTTGTAGTATGAAAGTTGTATAGCTAATTGCCTGGTAATTCGATGCGGGATGAAACTTGGACGCATCCGTGTATAAATATTTTTATACTATATATATATAGAGAGAGAGAGAGATATATAAATATATATATATATATATATAGAGAGAGAGAGAGAGAGAGAGAGAGAGAGAGAGGGAGAGAGATAAATATAAGGAAATGGTAGTTTGCTTGAAGCATTGCTAGTAAACAAGTAAATATGAAGGTGGAAATTCCGAGGCAGAAGCAATGCAATGCTGAAAAGCGGAAGGTGGAATAAGAATGAACAAAAATAAATTACAAGAGACGATAAATTTAAAATCAATTCATTTATATTTCAAAATTTAAATATAAAGACAGTAAATCGTAAAATTGGTGGGCTTACTGTTAAATATTTAAAGGTCCGGAATGGTAGAGAATTTAATCATTTCGACAGTGACAACCTCTTTTTTTTTTCAAATATATATATATATATATATATATATATATATATATATATATATATATATATATATATATATATATATATATATATAGGAGGAAGTATATCTTTGAAAATTAAATTGAAAAAAAAGTTAATAAAACTAAAATGCATTGTCTGGCGTTCTAATTGCTTATTATTATTTTTAATAATCAATATTTCCATATAAACAATGCTTTCTAACCAAGGACAACAACTTATTATATATATATATATATATATATATATATATATATATATATATATATATATATATATATATATATATATATATATATATATATATATATTACTGTTTCATATATACTTTTTAATATATTATAAGATCATATATTATGTATCTATTTTTGCTTCAGTGTTTACTTCAATGCATGAGTTGTATTAAATATACTTTGCTGGCGACATCTTTAGGGTTAGTCACTTTGTTGCAAATGTGTGGTCAGTGTTGTCGGGCTAAATATCAACATGGTCCAGGCCAGATGGTTGACCCCATCACCGTCGGTTTGTATCCGACCAAACAGATCACCAGCTACGTCTACCTCGGCAGGAGAACAGGAAAAACAGATGGGGGTCACCTAGACCAGTAACATCTCCCTCGGAGATCTGATCAGCTACAAGACAACCGACCCTGGCAGCAGAACCAATCTGTTCAACCGCAGTGTTCTACAGGTCACAGTAGCTGACCATCACCAAGCGGCTGATTTGAGCGACACATGGTCAGCATCCATTGGACCGATAGAGTCAACAACGACAGTTGCCTGCAGAAACACGAGTGGCGGGTGCAGTTAATTCAAACAATAAAATAAGAAGATGGGCCGTCGATTTTGCTTGAAGAACAGACAACTAATGGACGAGGACCGAGTTGTTGTAATTAACACTAAACTCAGATAATTGGAAAAAAGAACACGTGATTTGCTACAACGAGACCTGGAACGGTATAAGACGAGGATGGGGCATGACAGATGGCTTTGACCCCTTCTTTGTGTTCTCCACCGATAAGACTCTCGAATATATAATTTTATTCGAATTGGATTTTGCAGAGATTTTATTTGGCCAGGAAGTTCCGATCACCTCATAAGGACTCTGAACTTTGAACATTATAATTATTCAAATCCAAGTGAGTTTTCTGAACATTTCTTATGTTTTGGTTTTATTATCGTTTTATTAATTTGCATACACATTGGATACATTTTTCACTGACATTTACTGCATCGATTGCAAACGGTTTTCCTGCTTGGATAACTTTTTCGTTTTTGGAATACCATTCACCACTTGGATCACTTTTCAATCAACATATTGGGTGTCTTTCCTGAATATGTTTTAAATTTTAAATTGTTTGACTTGGATGAACTGTATAGCGTTAACAAAAAAATATGTTTTGGGCTGATATATTTGATGTTTTATATACTTTTATGTATTTTTATATATATTTTTATATATTTTCAAAGTTTAATTTAATTATCTGCAGTAATGCCGTTGCGGCAATAGTCCTCTGAGGAGAAGAATTTTCTTTGAAAACTCATGAGTTAAGGACTGTAAGGTACTTTGCTTGAACATTGAATTCTAATAAAATTTGATTCGCACCTTATTTTATTATTTCATTTTATATTATGCTATATATATATATATATATATATATATATATATATATATAGGCTAGTTAAAAGATGAGAATAAAGTTGTAAGACTACAAAGTCTATTACATCTTCAGTTGTTAAAAACAAGGGATTTATTTTTTCCTAAAACCATGGCTTTTCAAAGAATTGGATTCGTATCATACGGGGAAAACAGATGGATAAGTTGTTAAGAAAATTATCAGGGTAAAAATTTAAAAAGATTAAAACAGTTTCAATATTATTTGAGAAAAAATAATAAATGTGGAAATATGTGTAGTGTCCAATGCAAAATAAATACATTGAATACATAAAACACTATGCATATATATATATATATATATATATATATATATATATATATATATATATATATATATATATATATATATATATAAGAGAAAGAAAGAGACGTTGGAATTTGAGTTTTGTGAATAATTGTCATTGTGGCTACAATGCAATGTTCCTGTCAAAAGTCGAACTCTCTACGGCAGCTGCCTTGAAAAGGATTAATTTCTCTTTTTTACAGCCGCCGTGAGGAAAAAGACGTTGGAATTTGTGTTCCGGGGTTCGAGCCCGGCGATCAGTGTGAATAATTCTTCTCTACACTGACGATTCCCGTTAGGATGAAACGTATACGTATATTAATAATATATATATATATATATATATATATATATATATATATATATATATATATATATATATATATATATATATATATATATTTATTTATTTATTTATACAAACATTATAGGTTACATATATGTTTCGGTTGTACTCTTTACAGACAAGGAATATATATATATATATATATATATATATATATATATATATATATATATATATATATATATATATATATTGTGTGTATATTTAGGCAGCATATTTTCATTTAGGCAAACATTATTAAATAACACGGAAACATTAGATGGACAATTCGGAAAATTGAAAAAATAAAAAAAAGTCGCACTAAACAAAACCACTCCGTGTTATTTAATAATGTTTGCCTAAATATATATATATATATATATATATATATATATATATATATATATATATATATATATATATCGGTTTCTAATTTAATATCGCTATCTTGACATCCAGATTATAATACAATAGCATCGATTACGGTGGAAATTAATATAATTCTCTCTGCTTAGATGTAGAGGATATACAACAAATGATAATAAACTACAATTCGTAACCACATGTGTTTAATTTGTTACATAGTAAAAGGAAACATAAAAATATGCGATTATGGGACCTTATATGGCGATATTTCAACCTTGTCCTATGCATCAAATAAGTAAAGACCTACTCCGTTTTGTTTAATATAACTAATCATTCATAAAGGCATAATCTAAAAAATCTAGCTGAAGGCCGACAAGCTCTGACTTTATAACTATTCGCCATCTAATATTGCGGAGGATTTTTTTTTATTTTCAACATCTTTTATATGACTAGACTACGAAGTACAATTTTAAAAATCTAGATTATTGAATTTTTTTTGTTTGTTTTTTGTTTTTTAACATGGTTCAACCCAAACAAGGCAGGCCGCCACTGTAGTCGTAAGGGGCTACTGAGAAAAAGAAAAGGGGAGAAGGATGGGGGTGGGGGTAAGCCTAAATTGGGATTTGCGCAGCGAGGTGTTTGTTTACATTAGTTTTAAATTTCTGCATGTCAGTACTGTCGGGGAAACAGGGGGCAGGAAGGGAGTTCCAGAAACCAGCAGCGCGAGGAAAGAAGCTATTTGAGTAGAAGGCTCTCCGGCATCTGGGGACCTCTACACTGAATGAATGAGATTTAGTTGATTGTCGAGTTAGTTTATAAATATATATTTATATATATATATATATATATATATATATATATATATATATATATATATATATATATATAAAATAAATAGTTTGGTTGTTTGGTTGTTTTGTTTTACGACATATCAACCCTTTCCAGGTTATTTAATGCCGAATGCAGTCATTTTGGTGAAAGTTTTTATGCTTCAAGTTGTTTATATCTTCAAGTATTTATTCATGGTGTTTGGTTTGGTTGTTTTGTTTTACGGCATGTCAACCCTTTTCAGGTTATTTAATGCCGAATGCAGTCATTTTGGTGAAAGTTTTTATGCTTCAAGTTGTTTATATCTTCAAATATGTATTCATGGTGTTTAGTTTGGTTGTTTTGTTTTACGGCATATCAACCCTTTTCAGGTTATTTAATGCCGAATGCAGTCATTTTGGTGAAAGTGTTTATGCTTCAAGTTCTTTATATCTTTAAGTATTTATTGATGGTGTTTGGTTTGGTTGTTTTGTTTTACGGCATATCAACCCTTTTCGGGTTATTAAATGCCGAATGCAGTCATTTTGGTGAAAGTTTTTATGCTTCAAGTTGTTTATATCTTCAAGTATATATTCATGGTGTTTAGTTTGGTTGTTTTGTTTTACGGCATATCAACCCTTTTCGGGTTATTAAATGCCGAATGCAGTCATTTTGGTGAAAGTTTTTATGCTTCAAGTTGTTTATATCTTCAAATATTTATTCATGGTGTTTAGTTTGGTTGTTTTGTTTTACGGCATATCAACCCTTTTCAGGTTATTTAATGCCGAATGCAGTCATTTTGGTGAAAGTGTTTATGCTTCAAGTTCTTTATATCTTCAAGTATTTATTGATGGTGTTTTGTTTGGTTGTTTTGTTTTACGGCATATCAACCCTTTTCAGGTTATTAAATGCCGAATGCAGTCATTTTGGTGAAAGTTTTTATGCTTCAAGTTGTTTATATCTTCAAGTATTTATTCATGGTGTTTAGTTTGGTTGTTTTGTTTTACGGCATATCAACCCTTTTCAGGTTATTAAATGCCGAATGCAGTCATTTTGGTGAAAGTTTTTATGCTTCAAGTTGTTTATATCTTCAAGTATTTATTCATGGTGTTTGGTTTGGTTGTTTTGTTTTACGGCATATCAACCCTTTTCGGGTTATTAAATGCCGAATGCAGTCATTTTGGTGAAAGTTTTTATGCTTCAAGTTGTTTATATCTTCAAATATGTATTCATGGTGTTTAGTTTGGTTGTTTTGTTTTACGGCATATCAACCCTTTTCAGGTTATTTAATGCCGAATGCAGTCATTTTGGTGAAAGTGTTTATGCTTCAAGTTCTTTATATCTTCAAGTATTTATTGATGGTGTTTGGTTTGGTTGTTTTGTTTTACGGCATATCAACCCTTTTCAGGTTATTAAATGCCGAATGCAGTCATTTTGGTGAAAGTTTTTATGCTTCAAGTTGTTTATATCTTCAAGTATTTATTCATGGTGTTTAGTTTGGTTGTTTTGTTTTACGGCATATCAACCCTTTTCGGGTTATTAAATGCCGAATGCAGTCATTTTGGTGAAAGTTTTTATGCTTCAAGTTGTTTATATCTTCAAATATTTATTCATGGTGTTTAGTTTGGTTGTTTTGTTTTACGGCATATCAACCCTTTTCAGGTTATTTAATGTCGAATGCAGTCATTTTGGTGAAAGTTTTTATGCTTCAAGTTCTTTATATGTTCAAATATTTATTGATGGTGTTTGGTTTGGTTGTTAAAGTATATTTGTTTTCTTCTCTTTTTTGTTTCTTTCCCCTTTTAATATCTGTTTCTATTTAACCCATAGTTGGGACCCTAACAGGTACTACCACTCCGGGTCAGGGTGGACCTGGGAGCAATGGTAATTAAGAGGAGGCTCAACATTCCCCAAAGTCCGTAAGCCGGATCTCACCATCGGATGTAGTTTAAGGTTATATCCAGGACCGGGAGTAGGGTAGGAAAAATAAAATAAAAAAGGGGAAGGAGAAAGGGAGAGGGGCTGTTGTTTTTGTTTTTGGTTTTGTAGAACATAATTAAATTTTACAAAAAAAAAAAAAAAAAAAAAAACGTCAATGTAGGTGAATTTCGTCTCAGGGATCTACATGGCAGCCTGATCTGGTATCACCAGATAAAATAAATATGTATATATATATATATAATATAAAATATAAAATAAATATGTATATATTTACATATATAAAATTAAATATAAAATAAATATTATATATATATGAAATAAATATGTTTTATCGAGTACAGCTTGCATTGAACAATCGAAAATGAAATAGATGTGTCATCCGCACATCTTTATCTCTCTTCCTTCATTTATCTTTATAATTGCTCTATCTCGTATATTGAGCTTTAATCATTTCACTATGGTTCAATTCTTTTAAAGTATACTTTTAGTCTCATATATTATATATATAGAGAAGGGTTGTTGTTGTTGTTTCCCTGCTGATGAGAGCCATCTGCTCGAAACGACGTCGTGCGTAGGTCAATATTAAAAATAATTTAATATTATTATAAGCCTCTTCCAAGTAAAATTTAAAGTTGCGCACTGTCGGAAAGATTAAAAATAAACATTCACCTAAAAGCTTTAAGGCAACGCTCCGACTCTGTCGTTGAGTGTAATTGAATGTTTAGCTGTCTATGTCCGCCGCTTTCAGTTAAAACATATTATTATTACGTGATACTCTCTCGTGGCCTAATGGGACTAAGAAAACGTCTACAGATTCAATGTTTATCTGCGAACCGGGTCCGTGCACTATGACCGTTGTTTCACTGTTCTGATGATAGTCATAAGCTCGAAACGACGTCGTACGTATGTAAAAAATTAAAAATAGTTTAATATTAATATACGTAAATATATATATATAGGTCTTCACTTTTTCTGAAGACGTGCGATAATAGCAACGAAACTGGTCAAATCTCTTGTTTTTTGTTTTTAACCTGCATTTTAACCTGTTTTCCATTTGTCTCTTTTTTCAAAGAGTTTGTCTACCACGGCATTCAATTTTCATGACTTATCGTGTACCTTACCCCATATATATATATATATATATATATATATATATATATATATATATATATATATATATATATATATATACAATGTTTGTTTGAATAAAACTTATATATAATATATATGTATCAGCAAAGGAAGTACATGATATATATATATATATACAATGTTTGTTTGAATAAAACTTATATATAATATATATGTATCAGCAAAGGAAGTACATGCTATATATATATATATATATATATATATATATATATATATATATATATATAAGTTTCTATACAAATTTGCTTCAAGGTAAATGAAAATTAAATGTCTTCATCTTTTTATCGCTTTTCAGTGATGAAAGTAAAATTAATAAGTTGCATCTTTTTCAAACGTTTCCCTTCAAAACATCATCATTAATAAAAAAAAAATAAAAAAGGTGGAAATGTATTGTCAGATTTTATTTGATATTTATTTGAGATAAATATTTTTGCCACGATATGAGAAATCTATGAATCGTAGGTAAATAATGAATCGTGTCTGGACATAAGATTAAGATATTTCGCCATCTTTTCAATCAGCCCGCACACAAATGTCCCCTTCCCCTGGGCTTTCGAAGTTTTTTATTGATCGATAGAAACAACAGTTTTTACTCGACTTTCACGTTGAAATCGAGAAATGACGATGTCTAAGAGTACTTATTTACCTCCCATCCAGGAGGTTAGGCACAAGGCCAATTTTATCTTACTCCCACAAGTAAGATGTGGCCCAAGGTCAGGTCGGGAAAGTGGGGTTTGAAAAGCCAGTGCACGAGAAAGTGAGCACTCTTGCCATTAAAAATTGCCTGGGCAGCCCCGTCGGCATTTCCCGGTAGGGGCGCCTCAGGCAGTAAGCAATAAATTTACTCCTCCCCAAAGAGGGAAGGCGAAGCCTGGGAGGGTGGACCTCCTAGAACTGCACAGGACAGACCCATAGACCGGCGTAAATTAAGCCCCGACGGCCAAGACAATACCAGTCTATGGGGTGTAGTATCCATCGGAACAGATACTACACTTTGATCTTAGCCAAAAGACCAAGAACAAAGTGTCTAAGAGTAAACACTAGTGGTCCATCGCGTTCGGTGTGCAGCAAGATCCACAGGGGCCCTCCCTCCAGCTTATGTCCGTTGTTTGCAAATCTCTCTCGATTGTTTTCTTCCAATTCATTTTCGGTCTTCTTCTTTTTCCATCCAAAATACATGTTAAAATCTTGGTCAGTTTTGGGATTGAGTTATGTTTGAAAACACTTAGACTTCGAAACTTATGCGTCTTCATATGCATGAAGCAGTCAAAGTAATCCAGCTTCTGTTCGTCGATTGTAAACTTCTCTCGATTGTTTGATTCCCGTTCATTTTTGGTCTTGTTCTTCTTATTTTCCCATCCGGGATCGACTGAAGCACTTGGTTAGCAATTCTCTCTGGAGCCAATCTTAGAGCATGTCCGAGCCAGTCTAGACGTTGTTTGAAGATTATTGACGATACAAGCTGTTGTTTAGTGCAGTCTGACTCCCTGGTTGGTAATTTGCTCGCTTCATTTGATTCCTAGAATCATTTTAAGGCATTTGGAATCAAACGCGTCTAACTTCTTCTTTTGACGTATTTTGAGATACCAAGTTTCACTTCCATATAGCAGCGTGGACAAAATGTCGCTATTGTGGAATTTTTATTTAGTTCTGAGGGTGATGTTTTTCCAGATCTTGCAAATCGGATTAAATGCTGCCGAGGCTTAAATTTTATGTGTTTTTTTATACTAATGGACAACTACTTACCAAGGCCAAAGGCCACTCGAGCATAAGGGTTAATGAGATTGTCAGTTGGATGATGAAAAACCCCATGAGAGGATTAGAAATCATTTGTGGAATGGGCAGAATTCGATTATTGAAGATAACATCTCAACAAGTGTTTATTAATATTGGACTTGGAAATGGCTATGTTGTAGTTAACTCGGAAGCAGCCCCGCGGTGTTAGGTTCCACAGTATGAAAGTTGTTTACATGTATACAAACGCACGTGCGTGCACTCACACAAAATCTCATCAATAAGGCACAATACACGTTTCTTTACTGTTCATAGATTTATTGCTGTCACCCGGCACTGTTCGAGAAAAGTTGCCGTTCTGATGAAGTTGGCGATGTTGAAACGCTCGGTCCAGTGACTGCAAACTCCCACGTTATGTTTGTTTAGATCAGTGAGCAACAACTGGTGTGGGCTAGCAACCTTGTTTCGCTGTGAAGAGAGGGTCATTTCACATAAACAGTTGAAGAAAGGAATGATAAGCCGTAACGAATTGGTTTGCTGGTTTTTCTTGGAAGAATAATTATATTAGAAGAATCAAGGAAAAATAATATACATTGTTTGGTTTACAAAAACAGGCCGTTCGATATTATCAAGTTAATTTCGTGTGTTAGTCGGATGACGGTGTTTATAGTCGGGCGTCTCTTATTCTATGTGGTGCTCTTATTCTAAGTGGTTTGAGGAGTTCGGGGGAAGTACATGCGCCGACCTCTTCTCTCGGCCGCGTCTTCTTCGTCTAAGCTCCGTCTATCTGTGCCCTTTGTTGGTAACTCTCCTTCTCTCGGCCCTCTCTACTCTTTTATTGAGAATGCGCCGACCCCCACGAGGAGGGGGTGAATTCTTGTCAGCATCCAATAGGATCATGCCACAAGAACAACAAGTTTCCCGGTCAACCTGAATGAGGGGGAATACGATATGATTCTAAATTAATATTGCATTGTTCGATTGTCTAGCTGAAACAAAATGAGATTTGCGATTTAATTTGGGATATTGCCATTTGAGATAATAATTTTTTTAAAGTGTATAGTTCACTCTGACCGAATAAACGATATGACCTAGATTGCAATTGACACTCGGGGGCAGAAAGATTAACACGAAAACAATTAAAAACAAAATACGATTTCGAATCGATATTGAATTTGAGATGGGGAGTTCATTTACTGGAGTGATCGAACTATGTTTCAACATTGTTCTTACTTTGTTTATACTAGAAACATAAGATGATACTTGACTTTGAATACGCTCGTGGCTAATTCACACTAGCGCTGTATTCTAGGCCCTGACATTCGCAGGGCCGCTTAATATTGTCGCATCCGCTTAATATTGTCACAATATCTCCCTGGCCAGGATATCGCTAAACCGTACTTGTTAATCGGTCGATATTAAAGGACATTCAAAACCTCCTCCCTCCCATTTGGTATAGAGATAAGATTGACAAGAGCACAAATTAACGTCTGCCTCAAACACCCACTGCTGGTAAAAGGTCCGACCGTTCTTTCTTAAAACTCTCTTTGTGACGTCACTCACGAGATCTCTCCTCCTCCCCTCTCTAATTATACAACACTCGTTTCTTCTTTTTATTTATCTACCTCCCACAAGGTAAGATGTGACACAAGGTCGGAAAAGTGGGATTACATAAGCCAGCGCTCGAGAGGTGAGCACTCTGGCCATTTAAAAATTGCCTGGTCAGCCCCGTCGGCATTCCCCGGTAGGGGCGCCTCAGACAGTAAGCAATAAACTTACTCCTCCCCAAAGAGGGGAGGCAAAGCCTGGGAGGGTGCACCTCCTAGAGCTGCACAGGACCGGCAACCCCCAATAGATCGGCGTAAATCCAGACCAAAGGCCCGGGCAATACCGGTTTATTAGGCGGGGTAAAAGTTTCTTCTATTTCCATAAAAATGACATTTTCTTTTCCAAATTGTTTGAATGTTTTATGGTTTGTCTGGTTGGTTGGGGTTTTTTTTTTCGTTTTTTTTTACGGCATGTCAACCCTTTTTGGGGTATTTATTGATTAACCCTAATTTCTAATATAAACGATTTTTTGTATATGATTAATAGAACACAAGTTGATATTTTACCCATACCTTCCCAATAAAATTAATGCGCAATTGGACATAATAGATCCAATAGGATGTGGACTCGATGTAACTACTGAGCTAAGAAAGTAGAAACCAGCTTCTAACGAAGAAAAAATCGCAACGCAGATTTATAAAAATTAACGTCTTTCTTTAATAGCTGTTTTTGCACTTTATAAATCTTTACGGATTTAATAACTAGATGTGAAGTTGATATTTTACCCGTACTTTCCCAATGATATTAATGCGCAATTGAACATAATAGACCTAATAATAACCGTACTTGTTAAACACCCGACAATGTCCCCTGCTTCCAAAGCCGGCTTTTGGGATTCGCAAGCAAGACTAGAAACCTTCTCACGCCTGCAAGTATCTATATCTCTGCAAAACCACCATTTGTCTGTACATGGAATATTGTTGCCACATCTTGGCTGGTGCACCAACCACTAATGCCCCCCTCTTGGATAGAGTCCAAAAAGTGTATCTAACATAATAAGCCCCACATTGTCTACGAAGCTCCAGCCTCTGTCCCATCGTCGCAATGTTGCATCCGACGAACTTGTTGCACTTGTGTCCCCTCACCGTAATTACTCCCAACAAACCCGACAAACAGCAATTCCAACCCCCCTTCACTGTAGAGGTCCCCAGATGCCTGAAAGATTTCTACTCTAATAGCTCCTTTTCTCGGACCGCTAGCCTTTCGAATTCCCTCCCTGCTCCCTGTTTCCCCGACCGTACCAACATGCAGAAATTTAAATGCGACGTGAACAAGAATCCCGCCGCAAAACTCCCCACTTAGGGGCCAGCTTTATAGAGCATCCTAATTCACAGTGGCCCCTTACGTTTCAGTCGCAGAGAGATAAACACGTCTGCCTCAAAGGCTTGGTACTGGTAAAAAGAACTGACTGTTCTTTCCTGAGTTCTCGTCGTGACGTCACTTACGAGATCTCGCCTCTCTCTCTCTCTCTCTCTCTCTCTCTCTCTCTCTCTCTCTCTCTCTCTCTCTCTCTCTCTCTCGTTATACAATAATATGTAACTCTCCTTGAAACTGAAAAGTTATCGATTTTATTTGAAGCACTTTCAAAATCTGCAACTTCGGACATCACAGGAATGTGTGTAATGGTAATGCCGTGTGACATTTTAATCATTGAAGAAGCGTCAATGTGATCGCAATGACAGTTCCTCCTCACCTGAAAGCCTAGAGATGTCCGCCTCTATTACAATGTCTATAATTAATTCAATGAAACGAACAGTTTGTACTTGGCCAATGAAATTCTTCTCTACGACTGTGCAATTAATCTTATTTGATTGTGTATCATGACGATAAAAGGTGCCTGTTTTATATCTATAGATTTCGTAAACACAAATGCATACACGTGTCTTTTCAACAAGAGAAAGAAAAGCAGCGCCATTTAAATAGATTGTGCCTCCATTAATTTAACTGGAGAAAAATGTGACCCGTTGGATCAGCCATTCAACTCGGGTTAGGTTGTTTGAATCGGCAAAGATAAATAAAAACAGATGATACAGGCTTAAACCGGAGCCAGTATTGCAAAATGAAAGGCACAAACTCCTTTGGGACATGGAAAATAGAAACTGACAAACTCAGTCAAGCCAGAAGACCGGGCGTGAAGGAAAAGTATGGCAAAAAGTAGATTTTGCTATATCAGCAGTTCACATAGTGAAGCTTAAAGGGACAGAAAACCTATACAAATACACAGAGCTTGCCAGAGAACAAAAGAGAATATAGAACATAAAGAAGACATCTATATAATGCCAATAATAATAGGAGCACTAGGAACAGTTCACAAAAAAAAACATGGAAAAAAGATTAGGTGAAATTGGAATCAAAGGGAGGATTAATATAATGCACGTCAGTTAAATATTTTTTAATTAGTCGCTTCTCTGCTCACTATATCTCCCTCTCTCTTTTTCTTCCCCTCTCTCTCTATTTCTCTCTCTCTCTCTCTTTCTCTCTTTCTCTCTCTTTCTCTCTTTCTCTTTTTCTCTCCCAGCTACAAATTAAATTGTTTTATTACTTACGCTGTTACCCCCTTTTCCTTTTTGTCTATAATGGACTCTTCCAATCTCTGTATTCTTTCCTTCCTTTATTTCTTTCTACTGTTAACCCGAAGGGGGGAGAAGGTTGAATATGAGATTATAAATAAAGAGCGATGAGAATAAAACAACGAATGGGTTGGAAAGTGATCGACAGTTAATTGCAAATTATTGCAAATTAAATTAACATTGAGGTTTTTAAGCATAACACAAACCTGCACATGAAGAATATTTTAGCATGTATTTTCTGGGGAATACAATGAAAGTGGTCCCGAATCTCTAAGTGCCCTCTTAATCTGAGGGAGCGATGGAATTTAAATCATATGTCTAAAATTCTCCGGAGAAGACAATGGAAGTGGTACTAAATTTTTACGTCACTCTCGATGTGCCGAATATTTATATGTCTTCACCTCTAAGTGACTCATAGTGACTAAACCCATTTAAAACTTCAAATGCGTATATTAAATTTTTCTTATGAGTGTTATTTAAACGTCGAATTAAGCGTCTGGATTTTTTTGTTGCGAAAGCATCAGACTGAAAACATCGAGTATGCGGTTTCGATTCTACCCCCCCGATTTTTTTATAAATTACATTAAATCAAAGAATTTTTTTTCTTTTTATATAATAAAATGAATAACTTTTATATATTTAGTATGTAACGCCTCGCCGTCTGTCTTTCTCCTTGTCTGCCTCTCTCTCTCTCTCTCTCTCTCTCTCTCTCTCTCTCTCTCTCTCCCTCTCTCTATCGCTCTCTCTCTCCATATATATATATATATATATATATATATATATATATAATCAATTTTATACGTACATAAAAGTAATCCATGGAAACGTGTTTCTGGCTCACAGCCGTCATTAGACAAGGATCGAACCTTCGATATTGATGTCTATAGTGCAGTGTCTAATCATTGAACCAAGACGCTTTGTCTAGAAATATGTACAATTTTCATCACTTAAATATTTAATGTATATTTATGGAATTATTTTCATTGGTGATTGCAGCGTTCGTTGTTTTTTTTTTTGTTTTTTTTTGCTTACTACTATTTCGATTGTCTCACTTTGGAAGTGATTAAGATGCAGAAAATTGCATGATTAGTCGCCTTTAACTTTATAGGACGTATTTTTCGTTAATATATATATATATATATATATATATATATATATATATAAATTTTATACGTACATAAAAGTAATCAATGTACACAGCCGTCATCAGCATGGCTAACTATATATATATATATATATATATATATATATATATATATATATATATATATATATATATATATATATATATATATATATATATATAATAAAGGGGTACACCTATCTGCCTGTGTGTATGTATATTCATAAAAAAGAAGACATACTACGAAGTGTACCTTAAATATAAGTGTATTCATATGTACAATTCGCATT
>OY744520.1:212476735-212504235 GCA_963556195.1 Sepiola atlantica
ATTAATTATCAAATTAATTATCTGGATTAATTAATTATTAAATTAATTATTTCGATTAATTAATTATCAAATTAATTATCTGGATTAATTAATTATTAAATTAATTATTTCGATTAATTAATTATTAAATTAATTATCTGGATTAATATAATATTAAATTAATTATCTGGATAAATTAATTATTAAATTAATTATATAGATTCATTAATTATCTAATTAATTATCTGAATTAATTTATTATTAGATTAATTATCTGGATTAATTAATTATCGAATTAATTATCTTGATTAATTAATTATTAAATTAATTATTTCGATTAATTAATTTTCAAATTAATTATCTGGATTAATTAATTATTAAATTAATTATTTCGATTAATTAATTATTAAATTAATTATATGGATTAATAAAATATTAAATTAATTATCTGGATAAATTAATTATTAAATTAATTATATAGATTCATTAATTATCTAATTAATTATCTGAATTAATTTATTATTAAATTAATTATCTGGATTAATTAATTATCAAATTAATTATCTGGATTAATTAATTATTAAATTAATTATTTCGATTAATTAATTATTAAATTAATTATCTGGATTAATTAATTATTAAATTAATTATTTCGATTAATTAATTATTAAATTAATTATCTGGATTAATTAAATATTAAATTAATTATCTGGATAAATTAATTATTAAATTAATTATATAGATTCATTAATTATCTAATTAATTATCTGAATTCATTTATTATTAAATTAATTATCTGGATTAATTAATTATCAAATTAATTATCTGGATTAATTAATTATTAAATTAATTATTTCGATTAATTAATTATCAAATTAATTATCTGGATTAATTAATTATTAAATTAATTATTTCGATTAATTAATTATTAAATTAATTATCTGGATTAATTAAATATTAAATTAATTATCTGGATAAATTAATTATTAAATTAATTATATAGATTCATTAATTATCTAATTAATTATCTGAATTAATTTATTATTAAATTAATTATCTGGATTAATAATTATCAAATTAATTATCTGGATTAATTAATTGTTAAATTAATTATTTCGATTAATTAATTATCAAATTAATTATCTGGATTAATTAATTATTAAATTAATTATTTCGATTGATTAATTATTAAATTAATTATCTGGATTAATTAAATATTAAATTAATTATCTGGATAAATTAATTATTAAATTAATTATATAGATTCATTAATTATCTAATTAATTATCTGAATTAATTTATTATTAAATTAATTATCTGGATTAATTAATTATTAAATTAATTATCTGGATTAATTAATTATTAAATTAATTATTTCGATTAATTAATTATCAAATTAATTATCTGGATTAATTAATTATTAAATTAATTATTTCGATTAATTAATTATTAAATTAATTATCTGGATTAATTAATTATTTAATTAATTATTTCGATTAATTAATTATCAAATTAATTATCTGGATTAATTAATTATTAAATTAATTATTTCGATTAATTAATTATCAAATTAATTATCTGGATTAATTAATTATTAAATTAATTATTTCGATTAATTAATTATTAAATTAATTATCTGGATTAATTAAATATTAAATTAATTATCTGGATAAATTAATTATTAAATTAATTATATAGATTCATTAATTATCTAATTAATTATCTGCATTAATTTATTATTTAATTAATAATCTGGATTAATTAATTATCAAATTAATTATCTGGATTAATTAATTATTTAATTAATTATTTCGATTAATTAATTATCAAATTAATTATCTGGATTAATTAATTATTAAATTAATTATCTGGATAAATTAATTATTAAATTTATTATCTGGATTAATTAATTATTAAATTAATTATTTCGATTAATTAATTATCAAATTAATTATCTGGATTAATTAATTATTAAATTTATTATCTGGATTAATTAATTATTAAATTAATTATTTCGATTAATTAATTATCAAATTAATTATCTGGATTAATTAATTATTAAATTTATTATCTGGATTAATTAATTATTAAATTCATTATCTGGATTAATTAATTATTAAATAATTATTTCGATTAATTAATTATTAAATTAATCATCTGGATTTATTAATTATTAAATTTATTATCTGGATTAATTAATTATCAAATTAATTATCTGGATTAATTAATTATTAAATTAATTATCTGGATAAATTAATTATTAAATTAATTATCTTGATTAATTAATTATTAAATTAATTATTTCGATTAATTAATTATCAAATTAATTATCTGGATTAATTAATTATTAAATTTATTATCTGGATTAATTAATTATTAAATTTATTATCTGGATTAATTAATTATTAAATTAATTATTTCGATTAATGAATTATCAAATTAATTATCTGGATTAATTAATTATTAAATTTATTATCTGGACTAATTAATTATTAAATTTATTATCTGGATTAATTAATTATTTAATTAATTATTTCGATTAATTAATTATTAAATTTATTATCTGGATTAATTGATTATTAAATTAATTATCTAGATTAATTAATTATCTAATTAATTATCTGGATTAATTAATTATCTAATTAATTATCTGGATTAATTAATTATTTTATTAATTATCTGGATTAATTAATTATTAAATTTATTATCTAGATTAATTAATTATTTAATTAATTATCTGGATTAATTAATTATTAAATTTATTATCTGGATTAATTGATTATTAAACAAATTATCTGGATTAATTAATTATCAAATTAATTATCTGGATTAATTGATTATTAAATTAATTATCTGGATTAATTAATCATTAAATTAATTATCTGGATTAATTAATTATTAGATTTATTATCTTGATTAATTAATTATCAAATTAATTATCTGGATTAATTAATTATTAAATCAATTATCTGGATTAATTAATTATTAGATTTATTATCTGGATTAATTAATTATCAAATTAATTATCTGGATTTATTAATTATTAAATCAATTATCTGGATTAATTAATTATTAAATTAATTATCTTGATTAATTAATTATAAAATTAATTATCTGGATTAATTAATTATTAAATTTATTATCTGGATTAATTAATTATTAAATTAATTATCTTGATTAATTAATTATATGATTTATTATCTGGATTAATTAATTATCAAATTAATTATCTGGATTTATTAATTATTAAATCAATTATCTGGATTAATTAATTATTAAATTAATTATCTTGATTAATTAATTATAAAATTAATTATCTGGATTAATTAATTATTAAATTTATTATCTGGATTAATTAATTATTAAATTAATTATCTTGATTAATTAATTATTAGATTTATTATCTGGATTAATTAATTATCAAATTAATTATCTGGATTTATTAATTATTAAATCAATTATCTGGATTAGTTAATTATTAAATTAATTATCTTGATTAATTAATTATAAAATTAATTATCTGGATTAATTAATTATTAAATTTATTATCTGGATTAATTAATTATTAAATTAATTATCTTGATTAATTAATTATTAGATTTATTATCTGGATATATTAATTATCAAATTAATTATCTGGATTAATTAATTATTAAATCAATTATCTGGATTAATTAATTATTAGATTTATTATCTGGATTAATTAATTATCAAATTAATTATCTGGATTTATTAATTATTAAATCAATTATCTGGATTAATTAATTATTAAATTAATTATCTTGATTAATTAATTATAAAATTAATTATCTGGATTAATTAATTATTAAATTTATTATCTGGATTAATTAATTATTAAATCAATTATCTGGATTAATTAATTATTAGATTTATTATCTGGATTAATTAATTATCAAATTAATTATCTGGACTTATTAATTATTAAATCAATTATCTGGATTAATTAATTATTAAATTTATTATCTGGATTAATTAATTATTAAATCAATTATCTGGATTAATTAATTATTAGATTTATTATCTGGATTAATTAATTATCAAATTAATTATCTGGATTAATTAATTATTAAATCAATTATCTGGATTAATTAATTATTAAATTAATTATATGGATTAATTAATTATTAAATTAATTATATGGATTAATACATTAATAAATTAAGATTTTATAACAGCAACGTTTTGTCCACACTGCTATATGGATATTAAACTAGGCATTTCAAAATCAGTCACTAGAGGAAATTAGACGCGTTTGATTCCAAATGTTTTAGAAAGATTATAGGGATTAAATGGAACGATCGAATTACTAACCAAAAAGTCAACGACAGCACTAAATAACAAGTGGTATCGTCAATAATCTGCAAAAGACGACAAGGCTGGTTCGGACATGCTGTAAGATTTGCTCCTGAGAGATTTTCAAATCAAGTGCTTCAGTGGAACCCTGATCGACAAAGAAGGGGAAGACCAGAAATGAACTGGAAGCAAACACTCGAGATATATTTGACCGCAATGGGATGAAGCTGAGGGGAGATACTGTGGATCTGGCTTCAGACCGAAAACGATGGTTTACTTTGACTGCCTCATACGTCGCAGAACACTGCGGTTCCTGAGTCTGAATCTGCGTACGTCGATCTCAAGTGTCACGAATACAAAAGAAAATCGACCTCTCACCAATAATAATCAGCCTTTTTTTATAGATTTGGGCGAATCTCACTCGCTGACAAGCAATGGACATATCTTCCACGCTGTCAGTGTCGGTCTGGTTCAGTGACGCGTGCGCATTTCCTTTCATGTTGATGTTGGCTAGCTTGACATCGCCTCTTTTTTCTGCGCTCTACAACAAAACACACACGCACTACCCTAGCTCTTTTACATCATTACAAAGAGTCTTCATTACAACATTATACAGATTCAGGAATGCTTAAATATCTGCATTCTAAATATTTTATAATCTCACCATTCACAGTGTTAGAGTCAGCTTTAATTTTAAAATCCACATGTTCCGTAGCCTTTTTCATTCTTCTTTTGAGGTCATCGTTCAATTGATAGCGAAACAGCTATTATGTTCCTTTCTTATGGTTGATTGTATATGCGGCACAGCAAACCTGCACATTCCCATTTGTCAAATATATATGATCATTTGTGTAGTCACTCTGTTCTCAAAACCAGATCATCAGTTTATTGATGAGCGCAACGTGAACTACTGCTACCTGTAAAATTGCAGGATTTATAGTGAAGGTTTACTCCTCTAGATCCGCCGTATTCTGACTATGCTCATGAATATTAACAGGGTAACCTCACGAAGGCTGTAGTTTCTTAGACACACGGACGGTCATTCACTAGTTTGAATTACCTACTAGACACCATACTCCAATGTCTTCAATCCTTCTGTACAATGGTTTGTCAGGACAACCTGACATGAAGATACTTTGCCCTACAATTAAACCCTGACCAAATATTAAAAATAACATAGTATTCAAAGCCTAAATAAGATCCCCTCGACACGCCTATGCACTGACTCATACAAGAAATGGTGCACATTATACAATTAATGTTATGTCAAGCACAATCACTAAGCTGAAAACTCTACCAGACTAGATGAATTACTGTTCTGGAATCCGGTAAGACCAAGAGACCACAAAGAAATATATACTATAACATAATCAACTGGTCAATTGGAGAGAGGAAAATTAATATTCTTAACTTCTTTACTAACTCAACGTTTGAAAGGTTGAGGAGAATAATGGAATATTCGAATATATATGTATCTCACATAGAGATCAAGTGTTCTTTGATTTCTGAGAACTTCGATTGAAGTAAACTGAAATTTGAAAAATAAAGAGACTATATTGTGCGCAACACATAGTGGTCTATTGATTAATGAAATATATATTACAAATTTATATTTATTTATATTAATTTGTAACGTAATGAACTAAACTTAATAATAATAATAATTATTATAATAATAATAATAATAATAATAATAATAATAATAATAATAATAATAATAATAATAATAAGTTTTAATTATTGCGGAAATCGACTCAGATCCCAGAATGCAACACAATCACTTGAGATAAGTACACATGTAATTTAAATTAATTCTCTTTTTTTGTTTCTGTGTATTTTACTTTAAAAAAAAGTGATTTTAATATGTACGTATGACTTTTAGAAGAAATTTGATGTCGAAGCTTATAGATAAAAATGGGCCGTTAATTAACAAAATTAAGTTTTAATTATTGCGGAAATCGACTCAGATCCCAGAATGCAACACAATCACTTGAGATAAGTACACATGTAATTTAAATTAATTCTCTTTTTTTGTTTCTGTGTATTTTACTTTAAAAAAAAGTGATTTTAATATGTACGTATGACTTTTAGAAGAAATTTGATGTCGAAGTTTATAGATAAAAATGGGCCGTTAATTAACAAAATTAAGTTTTAATTATTGAATAATCCACTGAAGCGGAAGTCAAACCCCTTCCCCTGGCACTACAAGCAGAAAAGTTGAGGGGAACCTATCGTTTCCTTACATATGCTATTATGGAGCGGCCAAGAAAACTTATACTGTGTCTTTATAGAACATATATATATATATATATATATATATATAATTTTTTTTCCCCTCTGTGTGGTAGTGCACAATATCACTCATTAAAATGAATGTGACAATCACTATCCCTGTGACAGGACCACAGGCAAAATAAGCCTGGGCCTGGTGTGGCCACACACACCAAAAATATGAATCATGCACAATAATATAAATACAAGCCGTGGGACTCAGGAGAAAGACCTGAGTGTCATGATGGGCAGGTGCTCCCTCGTTAGCCAACATGGGGGACCCGGTCCGCATCCTGCGAATGTTGGCCCTTCTCATTTCAGAAACAAGACAACGGACAAGAACCAGGTAAGTACTCTCTCTGATTCCAGGTACGACAAGGACACAGACCAAAGATAGGAAAACCAGAGCGAAAACAACAAACTGAAAGGATATAGAAAGAAATGGACCACGAAAGAGAACAGACTGGTGATGGAGTGCTATTATAAAAGCCGCTACCCTACAGAAAGAGGCTACCGAAAACGAATGAAACATCTCTGGGACATTGCTAGTGACTACCATACAACGGAACAAAGGATAGCAGATCAAGCAAGACAGATCCTCAAGCGAGGATGGTTCTCGGAGATGGAACTGACAAAAATCAGACAGAAGGCTAATGGCGAAACGGAGCAGGAAACACCACCAAAGGAGAGACCACAGAAAGAGGACGAGCAAAATATACACACTGAAACTGAAGAGATTGAAGACTACGGAATCACAGAACCAGGGGAGATAGAAGACTGCAGAACCACAGAACCTGCTGAGATAGAACTCAACGAAAAGGAAGCAAGCGAAGTGGAGAACATTAGACGATACATGTTAGAAAACAAAACAAAACTCCCATCTCTCAGGAATGAAGTAGCGAAGAAGTTACAAGCAGAAACAGAAAGAGTAAACAGACTCCTCACACACATCCCAACAGAAACTATTACAGACCTAAACAACCTGATATATGCTGGAGCAAAATCGGTAAGTATGAAACTAAGGAACGAAGAGAATGGACAAAAGAGAGGACCGACAAAACCTGGATGGGAAATCAGACTGGAAACCCAGATCACCAAACTTCGGAAAGAAGCTAAAACCGTGAACAGAAGGAAAGAGGACATGAAACGATTAAGAAGCAAAAATCAGAAACGCAAGGAAAAACTAAATGAGAAGCATGAAGAAATAAAACAAAAGATAGCAGCAATAGAAGGAAGACTGAGACGATACAGGTACAAATCAGAACAGAGCAAACAGAACAGGACCTTTGAAAACAATGAAAGCCAGTTCTACAAAAACGTAAATGGAGAAAAAACAACAACAGAGTTACCGAACCCAACAGAAACAAAACAATTCTGGAGCAAGATATGGGAAGAACCGAAAAAGCACAACAAGAATGCCCAATGGTTGAAAAACATGAGAGATGAACTGCAGGAAATCGAAGAAGGAACCGAAACGGAAATCAACAAAGAAACGATCAAGAAAACCCTTAAAAAATGGCAAACTGGAGAGCACCAGGCCACGATGGAATACATGCATACTGGTTTAAAAAATTCACGACCCTGCATGAAAGAATAGCGCTGAAACTGAACGGATGTATCCGCAAAACAGACGTACCAGAATGGATGACGGAAGGAAGAACAACACTAATACAAAAAGACCCCAAAAAGGGAACGACCCCCAGCAACTACAGACCGATAACATGTCTACCAATAATGTGGAATATTCTCATAGCACAACTGAGAGAACAAATCTACCAATCCCTGGACAATCGTGGACTGCTCCCCGAGGAACAAAAAGGATGCCGGAAAGGACAAAGAGGGGCACATGATCTACTATACATTGATCAAAAGACCCTGAAGGAGGTGAAGAGCAGACAAAAGAACATAACCATGGCATGGATTGACTACAAGAAAGCCTACGACAGAATCCCCCAAACATGGATAATTGAATGCTTAAAGATATACAAGATACCAGACAGGATTATTAATCTCATCCAGAAAGCGATGGAAACATGGAGACTAAAACTGACAGCCGGAGGACAATACCTGTCTGAGATAAAAATACAGAGGCATTTTTCAAGGAGACTCTCTATCACCACTACTGTTTATAATAGCCATGATGCCACTCAACTACATACTCAGAAAGTGTGATGCCGGATACAGGTTTACGGATACAGAACAAAGAATAAACCACCTGATGTACATGGATGACCTTAAACTGTTTGCAAAAAACAAAAAAGAACTGGAAAAGCTGATAAACACAACCAGGATATTCAGCCAGGATATCCAAATGGAGTTTGGAATAGAAAAATGTGCACTGCTAGAGATCAAAAAAGGAAAACTGGAGACGACAGAAGGTATAGAACTCCCCAACCAAGAGGAGATGAGGGCGCTAGGAGAACAAGATAGCTACAAATACCTGGGAGTTCTGGAAGCAGACACAATCAAATATACAGAAATGAAAGAGAAGATTGGAAAAGAATATCTACGAAGAACAAGGAAACTCTTAGAAACTAAACTATATAGCAGAAACCTAGTAAAAGGGATAAACACATGGGCTGTATCACTAATAAGATACTCTGGACCATTCATAGGCTGGACCAAAGAAGAACTCAGGCACCTTGACCAAAGAACTAGAAAACTAATGACTATGCACAATGCATTGCACCCAAAAGACGACACGGACAGACTCTACGTGAAAAGAAATGAAGGAGGTAGAGAGCTGGTAAGTATAGAAGACTGTGTGGAAGACACCAAAAAAGAGATGGAGAAATATGTAACCCAGAACACGGAAAGACTGATCACCACAGCAAGAGACACCAGCCCAACAAACAACCCCGGAAGTACTGAACCCAGAAACAAAAAGACAAGAAAGGAAAAGTGGGAAGAAAAACAACTACACGGACGCTTTATAAGACTCACAAGCGATGAAGCCAATGAAAACAGCTGGGCATGGCTAAGAAAAGGACACCTGAACAGAGAAACGGAATCTCTGCTGACGGCCGCACAGAACAATGCGATTAGGACAAACTTTATTAAAGCAAAGATAGATAAAACCCAGGAAAACAGCAAATGCCGACTGTGTGGACAGAGAGACGAAACGATAAATCATATAATAAGTGAATGCAGCAAGCTAGCACAAAGGGAATACAAGAACAGACATGACAGCATGGGGAAAGAAGTACACCGGGAAATGTGCAAACAACTGAATTTCGAATATGCAAAAAAACGGTACAGACACAAACCAGAAACTGTACTAGAAAACGAAAAACACAAAATCATATGGGATATGAATGTACAAACAGACAAACCCATAACAGCAAGGAGATCGGATATGATAATAATCAACAAGAAAGAAAAATCCTGCAAAATCGTGGACTTTGCCGTTCCAGCAGACCACAGAGTGAAGATCAAAGAGACGGAAAAAAGAAGCAAATATACTGAACTTGCCAGAGAATTAAAAGGAATATGGAACATGAAGAAAGTCAGTATAACACCAATAATCATAGGAGCACTAGGAACAGTCCCCAAAAATATGGAGAAAAGACTAGGAGAAATAGGAATCAAAGGGATAACTGAGACCATACAAAGGACAGTAATGATCAAAACAGCTACAATCCTGAGAAATGTCCTCGAATGCGGAAACCAACCCACATAAGCAACGAATGGAGAACAAACACATGGAAGCACAAAACAACAGAACCGGGGAAAATACAACCGCACGAGAGAGGCGCAAACATAGGCTGACGTCACAAAAATTATGGACAGAGGGTCGAGGAGGGAAAGCGCAAACCAGACCTCCACTGGAAGAGCGCGGACAGCTCTGGGACCTTGGGAAGGCTTGTTGCCACTCGGGCCCCAGAGGGGACCAATGGCCTTTATCAGCGGGAAATCGTTGGTAGGTGGCTGTTGCGATTACCGCAAGGTCATCAGCGGTGATGAACGAAAAGAGGTGGAGCATACTGGAGGCCTGAGGAGACTTGTTGTCACTCGGACTCTAGGGAATACCACAGGTTGTCAGCAGTGGGCGATCACTGACGATGACCAGTGTGATAACTCCTAGTGAGTAAATAATAATAATAATAATAATAATAATAATAATAATAATAATAATAATAATAATAAAAATGATGACGACGACGACAATAACAGTAACAGTAACAGTAATAGTAACAATAACAATAACAATAACCACAACCACAACCATAATAACAACAACCATAACAACAACAATAATAATAATAATAATAATAAAATAATAATAATAATAATAATAATAATAATAATAATAATAATAATAATAATAATTAATAATAATAATAAGCCGAAACACAAACAAAATGTATCAAAAGAATTCCAAATAAAAAGTTGCAAAAGTATAAAAAGGTATTCAAAAAATTACGTAAAAGTCGAAACTTAATATTTCTAATTGATTGAAAATTGTTGTCTACCAAGAAAAGTAACAGCGCCTTTACATTTGTATATTTCAGTAAAAATCGGAATTCGATTTGGCTTTCTCCATTCGGAGTCGGAACTGCTTACGTCACAACTGAAAATCTATGGATACCTATTCCTTAAAAGCACCCAAATTTGTATCATCATTGGCTCCTGCATTAATGTATCAATTTCGACCAATATTTTACTTTGACTTTTTTACCACGCCAAATTAATGTACAGGAATCTGTGATTTTAAATGTTTTTACTAAGTTAAATTTAAGGATATAAAAATAAAACATTTTTATTTATCAAAAATTATTTTTAATATTTTTTACAATCTTTTTTTAACTCTTATAAACGTTTTTATTTTTGTTTCATTTTTAAGTTTTAACAATGCAAAAAACTGAACCTCTCATTTTTGTTAAATTTAAATTAACATTTGTTAACATTAAATTCTTTTAAAAATTATTTTCGTTCTTTCAAAATTAAATTAATAGCGTACACAATAACATAAACAACAGTTTAAGTAAGTATAAAAGTTATCCAGATTTTAATTGAATACATATTTTAATTGAATTCTAATATTAATTGAATTCAAATTTTAATTGAATTCATATTTTAATTGAATTAAAATTTTAATTGAATTCATAGTTTAATAGAATTCATAGTTTAATAGAATTCAAATTTTAATTGAATTCAAATTTTAATTGAATTCAAATTTTAATTGAATTCAAATTTTAATTGAATTCAAATTTTAATTGAATTCAAATTTTAATTGAATTTTAATTTGAAAAATTGACCACACAGAGGCAGAATAATCCTCGGTCATAAAAGGGGTCATAATGGCAGTCTACCCAGACCATCCTTCTTCCATTAACAATAGATAGGTACGTGCAAAATCAATGGCCGCTTGCACTGACTCTCGTTCTTAAAAGTGTCTTTTCTTCATATTTTTAAAGCAGTTTTCGTTTAACTTTTGATTGTGTTTGAAAGATAAAAGCCTAATGTTATTATATAAAAGGAAACAAATGTATATTTACGTTTGAAAAAAAAAAGAATTAAAAATGTTGTCAAAAACCCCTATAAACGTCAAAAATTGATTTAAACTGCACATTCAATAAAACACGTTTTAAATTCGTTGGAAAGATAAATATCAATTTTTTGGAACTATTTCAAAGATAATTATTAAATTTAGTCTTAAGAGAGTGAATTAAAAAAAATTGACCTTTATTTTTCTATTAAACTTGCCGAATTATCCAAAAGAAAAAAGAAAAGATACTTCACGGGCGCATTTTGTTGTTTTATGTAAGTGTAAACAAAATTTGGCGACCAAATCTGAAAGTATGGAAGCCCTGAACTGCAGTAATATTTATTTTTATTTAAAAAAATGTATATGGAAGTTATGCTTTATAGAAATTGAAAAATTATTAGACCTTAATTTCTTTATTTTTTAAGGTTACGAAAAATATGTCTACATTAAATGGAAGACACGAATTTATTATATTTTTGAACAGAAGGTTTTTTAATAATTTTCCCTTATTTTTATTTTTATGTACTGGTGCAGATTAGGACCCAAGCTAACTCTGACCCTAAACCTTACGCCAAACCTACCCTAACCATGTCTATACCAACCAATTCATGTATCCATTATATATTATAATCACAAAAGATCGCTTTTATTTTGCATATGTAGTTGAAAAAATTTAATTCAAATTTGGTGGCCCTGAAAATTTATGGAAATGTTTAAAAAATAATAATGGTGCTTCTTTAAGCATATCTGTAAAAAAGAAAAGCTAAAGAAATTGTTTACCAATGATTTCATTAGAATTTAACATAACTTTCTTTCAAATGTTAAAATTATTTTTATGTTAACGCAACGAAATCCTTCAATTTAATCAATTATTTTTACATGATGATTGATTAAAAACTTGAACAATTACATTACTCGATTTATTTTTATAGAATTAATTTAATTTTAAAATACATTAATTCTTTAAAAATCAAATTTCATGGGTATTTTTTTTTATTTTAACCTAAAATAGTATTTAATTTTCAGTGTGAAAAAGTAAATAAATATTCATTGAAATAAATTAAAACATTAACAAATTATTGTTAACGTTTTAATTTTTTGTTAATAACAATTATTTATAATTAAATAAATAAAATTCAATTTTAAAGAAAATGTCATATTTGAACTATTTATTTATTAATAAATTTTAAACTTTTTCAAGAATATTTATTAATGAAAAAAAACAAAGAAAAACTTACGTTTTATCTTTCCAATGAATTGTGAAATTAACGAAATCGATGAATCTCTGAAAATTACCATTTTAGTGGGAGTAGTGGGAGTGAATGGTGGGAGGTCTAATTGCGCTTGTTTATTACATAGCGTGCCTTCCATAGCCTTGCGAATCGATCGTTAGTAGAAATTATTCAATCTTTTTAATTCTTTTTTTCGTTAACTTCCTGTGTAACAAATGTGTAAATGTTTGGTTTATTTTCAAGATTATAAACAAGAAATTCTTGCGCTGATGATGACACGTTTCTCTATGAAAGGGAAATATAATTACGTCGCATTTTTTATTTTTCCAAAAACTCTAATCATTAAAATCGCATGAAATATTTTTTGCAATTATATTATTTTTTTTGTGAAAATATTGATTAAACAATGCTTTATTCAATAATAATATCGCTAATTCAAAGAATTAATTTTTCTTCGAGTTATAGTGATTTTATTAACACGGTATTTACTGGCTTTTTTCGTAATATATATGAAATATTTTGAAAAAAAATGTTATTTGTTAACATCTACGATCCTTTATTTACATAAGCAACATTTAAAAAATCATGCTTTTTTTTTTATTAATATATAAAAATATAACTTTAGTAAAGGTGTATTTTCTTTTAAAAAATAATACATTTTCACTAAGATTTAAAAACAAAATAATGGTTTCATTATATTCTGTGATTGTTGATTAATAAATATTGAAAATTTCAGTAAAATTGGTAGATTTCCTGAATTTTAGTGTATTTTTAAGTGAAGTGGGGGTCAAAATGTTTTTTCATTTTGGGAATCGGCCATTGATTTTGCACGTACCTAACAATAGACGTTAAAGAGGGAAGATGTAATGTGCAGACGTTCAGAGCATATATAGACTGGCAAAAACACTGGACGTATGTTCACAGATGACATCGGCCAGAAAACACCGGGCACTCCCGGCTACGCTGTCAACCGGTGTTGATGTTCGTTACCACTGAGGCGGTGTTCAAATAATTTCGTTTTTTCCAGATTAATGGCGCAAAACACATGCGTTCTTTTACGAAGCCTTTCACCCCCAAATTCAGACACTAAACAATGTCACACAAGTAACAGCCACGGGTTGGCCTCTTCACGCGCACACTATGTTCATGTCATTTCTTAGGCAAAACGGAAATTGGTGTCAGATGAAAGTTCAATGAGAAAAGCAATATTACTTTTTTGCGTCTATCTGAAAGGACTTTTTGACCCGGGGTTGTTTGCTGTAAGAATAAGAATAACTAGAATCTTATCCTATTTGATGGTAAGCGAGTTTATCGAATTGAACTGCGTGGATGAATAGTCGATATAAATAAAGTGGAACTTGTCTTTGGCAAAATGCCCCTTTTTGATTGGACGAAATCATTCGTCAACGACAACCAATCAAATCAATCATTTTTGCCATGATAAACGAAATTACTTTAGAAACTCCGCTTATTGGGGTGTTTTTGAGTGCGCATATATATATATATATATATATATATATATATATATATATATATATATATATATATATATATAGTTTGAATAGCTTACTAGATACTATCCTCGAGTGTCTTCGGTTTCTCTGTACAGGGGTTTGTCAGGACAACCTGACATGAGGATACTTCCCCCTACAAGGAGACCCTGACCAAATATTCAAAATAACATAGTATTGACAGCACAACTAATATCCTCTCAGCACGGCCATCTACTTGCTTATACGAGGAATAGTGCGCCTAGAATATTCGAATATCTATGTATCTCGTATATAGATCAAGTTTTGATTTCTGAGAACTTCGACTGAAGTAAACTGAAAAAAAACAATATATATATATATATATATATTATATATATATATATATATATTATATATATATCATTTTTATTCACATAGACATTTACAAAATCTGCGACACTGGCATGTCGATGTTATCGATCTCGTCAGGCAGAGTTAGAATCCGATCTTAACCTTAGATCATATTTGGAAAGAACCAAATATATATATATATATATATAATATATATATATATATATATGTGTGTGTGTGTTTAAAAAAACAATAACAAAAAAAAATTACTTTATAAATAATAAATTGTGACGTCACTTGAGACGAGTCTCTTAGCGTAACGGCTAACGCACTCGGTCACAGCACCAGTGATCGCATGTTCGGGCCCAGTGATAGACAAGCAGGCTCATTAGCGTGGTTGTCTAACACTGGGCTCGTGTCCGTGAATAACTATTTTATTTATAAATAAATGTAAGTAAATAATTTTAAAATATATGTATATATTTTTGATTATATTTGTATGTATGTATATATATATGTATGTGTGTGTGTTTATGTACACGTCCCGTTAAGTGTGTCGATAGGGCATATTGCAGGGAGACCACTCTATACGTTCAAGGTAAGCAAAATATACCATCAGTTAATTAGCGTTAAAAAAAGTGACTTTATAAACGATAAATTGTCACGCTGATGAGTCGCAGTAACGGCGAAACGCATGTCCGTGGATAACTATTTTATATATATATATATATATATATATATATATATATATATATATATATATATATATATATATATCTTCCGATAAAGAGACCTTCATAGGTATCCTTTGTTAAGATTTAAAACCGACGATACCGATATTGTTGTGATATTCTGTAGTACAAACATTAATAAATATATCGATGCATACAATATTTTTATGCCATTTTTTTACCATTTCAATGTTATAAAAGAAAAGATTCACGTGATTTCATAAAACTTATTTTTCATTCAGCATCAAATTGTTTCGGCAAACACCAATATATTTGTAAATTGCTCCTGTCAGTGGAAATCTATATTTTAATGCAGGAATATTTAAATATATGAATCTACCGGATGATGAATGATTAGAAATACAAATAGATAAAAGGATAGGATACATATATGTTACTACATTAATATAACGAGACCATTGTTCTATGTGAATATATATATATATATATATATATATATATATATATATATATATATATATATATATATATACATATACATATATCATGGACTCTCCCGTCGATTTCGACGTATGAGGTCTTGACAACTTAAAATTTGTTTAGTCTACGATGGATGTAGCATGCTTACATTTACTCAATCGTAAATGGCATTTGAGTCCTTCGAGAGATTTGCAAACCAGCCCACAATGGATGCAAGAAGGAAGATCTTGAGAAAAATCGGCTGGGATACTTGTAGATGTTTTTTTTCTTTCGCGTTTTTCGCGCTGTTGATCAATGGCAGTTACAGAGAACCGCCTGATGCCCCTCTGGTAGTCAGATCGACATTCCTTCCGTCGAGAAGCAAGCTGCTCAAAATCACGATAAGCAATATTGATAGATGTCAAATTCATCTTCAACTTGTCCTTAAAGCGAAGCAGCGGTCGACCCACATTTCGCCTTCCACTGTTGAGCTCGCCGTACATCAGTTGCTTTGGTATTCTATCATCTTCCATACGTAAGACATGTCCTGCCCAATGCAGTTGTGATTGCATCAAAAAGCTTTCAATTCCGCCAATACCGCAGCATGTAAATAGGTCCGCATTAGACATCCGATTTCTTAGGGTGACACCACAAATCGTTCTAAGGCAATTTTTGTGAAAGACATCAAGCTTCTGAATGTGGCTGCGATAGACTGTCCATGATTCCGATCCATAAAGCAGTGATGTTAGCACAACTGCCTTTTACACAAGTACTTTTGTTCTCAGACTTATCCCCTTGTCCTTCCATAACCGATGACGCAGTTTTCCAAAGGCAGTGGTTGCTTTCGCAATTCGGTTAAAGATTTCGTCATCAAGGGAGGTACTCCAATTTATCTTACTCTCAAGATAAGTGAAGTTTTTCACATATTTCAGATGTTTACCGTCCACTTAGATGGAATATCTGGAAAACAGTGTACTGGTGGTCGTTGCTTTACTGGTGGCCGTTGCTTCACACCCTGAACTTGTTTAGGCATGAGGCGAGGTTGGTGAATCACTTCTGTTTTCTTGATGCTGATTGTCAGACCAAAAGCCTTGCAAGCAGCCGAAAACCTGTCCACAAGCAGTTGCGCTTCCTCCCGAGATGTTGCACAAAGTGCAGCGTCATCTGCAAACAAAAGATCCCTGATGACAGTTTGTCGAAGAAGGGTCTTAGCTTTGAAACGTTGCTGGTTGAAGAGACCACCACTTGTTCTAAATTTAAACCAGTATCTATATCAGCGAAAGCATATCTCAGCATAACTGAAAAGAGCAAAGCAAATAGCACAGGTGCTATTACGCAACCCTGTTTGGTACCATTTGTCACATTGAAAGGTTCTGAAGACTCTCCATTTGAAACAACCGATGCCTTCATTCCATCATGGAAAGAAATAATTACATTCAGCATGTTGTCAGGTATTCCCAGCTTGTCCAACACTTTCCAGAGGGCTTCACGGTTTACTTTGTCAAAGGCCTTTGTAAGGTCAATGAAAACCATATACAACTCCTCGTTCTTTTTCCGAACTTTCTCGGCAACCTGGAGGAGGGAAAAGATCATATCGACAGTACCCCGACCAGCACAGAAACCGCACTGAGATTCGGGATAGATATCATCAACAAGGTGTTTAATTATTCTGTTGAAAATAAGCCTTGCCAAGACCTTCCCTGCAATTGACAAAAGTGAGGTGCCTCGATGGTTGTCACAGATGTTTCTATTGCCTTTATTCTTATACAAGTGTTGAATTAATGCATCTTTGAAATGATGAGGGACATTTCCACCTTGCCAGATCTTCACAAAGAGACTGTGCAGCTTCTTCACTAGTGTCTGGCCACCGTACTTAAACACCTCAGGAGGTAAGGTATCTTTCACTGACCTTTTGCCTGACGACATTTACCTAATAGCAACGAAAACTTCATGTATTGCTGGAAGGAATGGGAGTTCAGGAATCTCAGGTCGTTTAGTGATAGATGAAAGTATTTCTTCATCAGTTGTGGAAGTATTGTTTAGGACCGCTTCGAAGTGCTCCTTCCAGCGATTCAATATATCCGCTCTATCATTTATCAGTGTGCCATCATTTGCAGATACGGGAGAAACGCCAGATTCGTGCGGTCCAAAAACTTTCTTAATACCTTCATAAAAAACTTTCAAGTCTTTTCTGTCAAATGCTTCTTGCATTAATTTGGCATGTGAGGACCACCATGCCTCTTTCATCTGCCGTAATGCTTTCTGGACTTTACTTTTGCATTCCTTGTACAATTTCCTCTTTAGTGTTGAGTTCTTATCATCAATCCAGGTTTTATGAGCCTTATGCATTTCATTGATCAACTCCTGGGCCTCAACATTCTGGTCATCGAACCAGTCCTGATGCCTACGGACAGGTAACCCCAAAACCTCCAATGCAGATGTGTGAATTACGTCCCGCAAGGATTTCCAGGAAGATTCGATATCATCGGTTATCTCAACAGAATCCAATGAGCGATCAAGACGGGTCGACAGTGCTGCCCGCTGAACGGTATTCTTTAATGGTAGAATGTTTATCTGTTTAGGGACAGAGGAGCGTTTCACTCGTCTGTGCTGTAAACGAAAAGACGTTTTACTTCGAAGCAAGGCATGATCTGAAAGATAGCAACTTGTATGGAACGAACGAGTGATACAAAAGTCCCCAAGGTCTCGTCTCTTGGTGATGTAGTCAATCAAATGCCAATCCCTAGAACGAGGGTGCATCCATGTAGTCTTGTGGGATTTTTTCTGCTGGAATACAGTGTTGGTAATGCACAGATTAAGCTCTCCACAAAGAGACAACAAACGAAGACCATTCCCATTCATACGACCAACGCCATGATAACCCAGAGCACCACGCCATGGTGTACTATCCACACCCACACGTGCATTAAAATCACCCAAAAGAATAAGTTTGTCCTTGTGTCGAACATTAGTGATAATTTCTCTTAGTTGCTGGTAAAAATCATTTTTCTCCTGCTCTTGTCTGTTCAACGTGGGAGCATAACAACTAATTAAAATAGCACGGGTATCACATTCAAGATTAAGGGTTAATGTCATCAAGCGATCCGAAAACCCCTTTGGAAGGGTCGGCAATGACTTTGCAAGATTGGACTTGATAGCAAATCCTACTCCAGAATGTCGAGGCTCCTCTGGGCCTTTGCCACTCCAGAAAAAGGTATAACCACCCTTTTCTTCTGTCAGTTGTGAATTTCCAGCCAGGCGAGTTTCACTAAGGGCGGCAATATCGATGTCAAACCTTTTAAGCTCAAGTGCGACAAGAGCCGTCCTACGTTCTGGCTGAGTATCATTGTCAAGTAGAGTACGGACATTCCAAGATCCAAAATGAAAGTTTTTACTTCTTCTGTTATTGGGACTGAATGTTGGATTACCAGACAGCTGCAGTTGGCTGCCAAGGGTAATGATGAGCAAGCATATGTTTAGGGCTCCTTTTATCTCCCCTTCCCCAGCATAGGGAAAGCAGTGCTATCCCTAAACAGGGCTGCTTTGTCACCGATAGAGGACACGGACTGCACAATTGCTCAAATGTTTGGGCAGAACGGCCATCACCCACCGGTCGCCAAAGTGTAGAGATCGAGCTAAGAACTTCCAGTAATATCCTTTACCTGTTCCCGTCGCTTTACCCTATCGCCTGTGGACTTTTTTTTGTGCAGGACTTTGGTATAAACTTAAGTTGACAAGAAACCCACACAAAAGATTTGTTTATAGTGGTGAAAGCCTGTGTAAATACTATCCACACTTTTTTGACCTTTTCATAAACCCAAGTCGGTGCAGAAAAATCGCCACAGATTAAGCAAGAAAAGACCTCAGGTTTAACATCAGAGTTTTCCATCTCCTAGCTGTCTTAACAAAGACTAAGGGAGGTATCTTGCTCAGTGGTATTAACGCGCCCCCAGACTCTATCCTGGGAATTTTCATAACCCGGCACCATATATATATATATGTCTATACATATATAGATACAGACCACTACCCAGTGGCAGGGGGTTAGATTGGTGAGCGCCGGGAGATATCTGCATGCCAGCAGGCCCTGCACACTGCACCTCTGGGGTTCTAACCTACTCCGAGATCTCTAGTCTATTAGCCTGGGGCCGCAAGGCGCCAAGTTACCATAGTGTACCACGGGGAGGTCAGACTAGAGTCTTGTCTGGAGATAGGCTATATACCAGCAGGGGAGACTTACTCACTCGGCTCCCTTTTCGCTCAGCTAGTGGGCTATCTGGCGGCTAAGCAAAGAGTAAGAGTAGGAAGCACATGCAACTACAAGTACGCTCCACTGTTGCACTAGACGCATCACGCAGACCTGTGGATAACTCCACCACACCACATATATATATATATATATATATATAGAGAGAGAGAGAGAGAGAGAGAGAGAGAGAGACGAGTATTTGTTTAATATTTTTTTTTTCTTTTTTTTAAAATAAAAAAAAATTTTTTGAAAAATATATAACTAAAATCACTTGTTTTTGTCTTACTTCTCAACGCCGACATATTTCCATTTCTTGCATTATGATAGCCTTCTAATACTCCTCTATATACGTATTACACACAATGCTTCAAGCAAACTACCTCTCCTTATATATATATATATATATATATATATATATATATATATATATATATATATAATGTTGATGATAGGTTTTTCATGTCTTTTTTGCGTTTTTGCTTTGTTTTGTAAATTTAGCACTGAAGATAGCCACACCAAGAAATAAATGCACAGAAGATGTTTTACAAATATATTGGTGTTTGCCGAAACAATTGTATGCTGAATAAAAAATAAGTTTTATGAAATCACGTGAATCTATCCTTTATAACATTGATATGGTATAGAATTACATGAAAAAATATTGAATATAGCATAGCTCTGGCCTTACACTATTGAGCTATTATAATTACTTTATGTTATAAAATTTATAGTTGAATAGAAAAAAATATAGATATAAATTTTTAAAAACATACATATATATATACGAGGGGCGTTCAATACATAATGCCCCTGACCCACTTCCAGTTGTCTGATCTAGATGAAATTTTGCAAATAGCCCAAGAGATCAAGATTAGTATAGGGTCTGTGGAAACTATCATTCATGACCATTTGCATATGCATAAGGTGTCTGCCAGATGGATTCTCAGGTTGTTCACACCTTTCCAGAAGCAAGAACGCGTCGAGTGCTCGCGGATGAATTTGGAGATGTGCCAAAAAGATGATTCAACGTTTTTCAAAAGACTGATTACACAGGATTAAACTTGGGTCCATCACTATTATCCAGAGACAAAACCCCAGTTAATGCAGTGGAAGCACTTGGACTCACCACCTCCAAAGATTGCAAGGGTGCAGCCCTCCGCTTGCACGGTCATGCTCACAGTCTTCTGGGACCAGGACGGAGTAGTGATGACAGATTTCCTGGCAAAGGGTACCACAATTACAGGAGCCTATTACGCTTCACTTTTTATGAAATTAAAAGAAGCTATCAAAATCAAGAGGCGGGGCAAAATCAGCAAAGGTGTCCTCCTCATGCAGGACAACGCTCCGGTCCACAACTCGCATGTCGTCAGATCAGAAGCACGGGCGTGTGGCTATGAAATCCTTCCTCATCCCCCTTACTCGTCTGACCTTATGAAGTTATGACGTGATTGGAGGACCAACCTGGTGTGTTCTACAAAAACGGTGTCCAGAGCTGCATCAAACGATGAGATAAATGCATAACTCTTGGTGGTTCCTATGCAGAGAAAGACTAATAACTGTGCCAAGTTTCATGAATCTACTGCTATGGGAAAGGGTAATGGGGTATTACTTATTGAACGCCCCTCGTATATATAGGCATTCACAGACCGAATGTTTCGCTGTATCACAGTATTTCAGTACGGCTAAACTAGCACCCGCCCTAATCCTGGATCGAACTTAAGACCGTATATACTCGGCGATTATTACCACTTAACTACGAGGTGGGCACTGTTAGCAAGTAATATTTCAATGCTTTCTATAAACATTGTCAGCCACTAAACAGTGCTTCAGTTGTTTATCTCCGAATGGTTTTGCTTTACGCTTATAACTGACGACAGTGCTCAACCCGAGAAGGGGGGTGCTTATATAGTTATCCACAGACAAACTGTTTCGCTGTATCATAGCTATTCAGTGCGACAAGACTAGCATTCATATATATATATATTTGTAGCTCCTCGTAAAAATGTAGAGCACTGTAATGGTAGTACTAACACAGCATGACGTCAATTGTTTTATAATGCATCATTCCTTCCCTAATAGAAGTAGAATGCCTGGACGTCAAGCCGCTTTAAAAGTGTTAAAATTATCATTGTTTATCATCTATTTAAAATTGGCCGAGCAGTTAGCGACGTTGGATTTGAGTTGAAAAATACTTGTAATCCAGGGTTTCGAATCGCATGACCGATAGTGAATAGTCATATCTCTATGCTGATGAGTCCAGAGTAAAAAGGACGAAACTTATACGTACATAGATAATAAACAATAACAAATATTTATTGTGTGTGTGCATACTTTCATTTAGGCAAATATTATTAAATAACACGTAGTGTTTTTGCTTGATAATACTTTCTTTTTTTTTTTTCAATTTTTTGAATGGTTCATTTAGTGTTTCGGTCAAAGTGTTATATGTAAGTTCCATGGGATTCTTGTTCCATTTTCTTTCCTTTTTCGCGAGTACTTTCGATTTGATTCGTCAAAGCATTTTCAGGCGGTGTTAATTTTGGTTTCTTAAAAAATGTCTTTACTGTTGAGTTTTCTTTATTATTATAACGGCCGGTAATTTTAACTTAAAAGTAGCGTCTATAATATTGAGATGTTACATGAGAGCGTGATTACGTTCTAAGAGCGTGCAAGATTTAAAAGTTTGATTACTTAACCGTTAAGAAGTTCATTACGTTCTGAGCGCGTTCAAGATTCAAAGATATAATTGCTTAATGACTAAGAATTTGGTAACGTTAAATTACCATGCTAGACACTTTAAAATGTTGTGACTAGTTTCGTGTGCGATGTTTGGTTTTTATGTAGAGTGCTTCAAGAAGTTTTAATCTTTTGGTGTTGGTATCGTGGTGTATTATTTTAGTATTGTTAACTTGTATGTGTCTATATTGAGAAGGTGGCTGTCATGTTTTTTAGGTGTTGGAAAATGGAGCTAGTGTCGGAGAGATGTAAGGTTAGTCTTCGGGAAAGTGTTGTGGTTGTGAAACCGATGTAAGAATTAGTTTTATTATTATTGTCGGAGATACATTCTCCCAAGGGACATTAAAACTGATATATTACATTTGTTCTTCCAAATGTATGTGTGGTCTGAGAAGTGTTATTTTTAACTACATGGTTCGATATTTCCTTCAACTTAAGCCCTACTACAATTTAAAAACTGGCTCGCTTATTTTCCAGTTTGTTCAGTACCGAAAACAGTGCGCAGTCTATTTTTTTTAGTGTTGGGAGAGTCGTTCAATATGCGGCGCATTTTGAAAAGTATTTTTTTTTAAATGTCTACAGAAATGTTGCCTGTCCGATCGGCGTTTTATGAGACTTCAAAGCGAATGTGTTGTACATAGTAATTAGCTTAGTATTTAGTCATGTTCGGTTTCATGAGACAATATTTATACAAATTTTAAAATTTAAAATTTGTACAGAAAAGAGATCATCTTGAATGAGGTAATTAGCTTCACAAATATCTATACAACTTGTTATGCTCTTTTCATGTAATAATACAGAGAATTACTTTTTTTCTAGGTGGGGGGGGGGGCGTTATTATTGATTAACTTTGATTCAATAGAGAAAAAAAAAGTAAAAACAAAATGGCGTTACTTTTATCGACAATTTTTGTTGATTTCGTTTGTTCGTCGGTTGTTGCTTTTTATTTAACTTTTTTTAGATGAGTCCAAGCAAGTTGGTCAGTAACGCGCACTTAATTTTCAAATAGAATGCAATGTTTAAACTCATATGCATGATATTCTCAAGCAAGCTGAAGTTAAATAAGTACACAGAAGGTGCTGCCAAGTCTGCCGCAAAAAGGGTTGGTACATTTGGTCTGTCACGCTTAAGTTTAAAATTACATTTTCATGGTCTGTCATTTGGTCTGTCACACGTAAGTTTAAAATTGCATTTTCATGGTCTGTCATTTGCATTTTCATCGCTAAATGCTTTTTATTTTTTAGATGTATAATAGGTTCTATTTATAGATCTACCCATTGGTCAGTAACACAGAGGTTTGAAATAGAACACACGCACACAATACTACGAGAGAGTTTAACTTATAAAATTATATATATATATATATATATATATATATATATATATAATTTTATAATTTAAACTCTCTCATAGTGTTCTATTTCCCTACAAGATTGCATTGCATTGTATATCCCTACAAGATTGTATTGTTTGTTAGCGATCATGCAGATTGTTCAACAGGCTCGACTTATTTCTACAAGTCTTATCGCCGTGGGTCTTGTAGAAATATCTGTACATGTAGATGGCCATGCTGTGCGTTTGTACAACACGCAGAGCACACTCCTTCTACAAACTCTAGTTTAAGTGAAAAGCCGAAGCAAGATAACCGAGAGACGATGTAGAGCGCAGGTTTTATATCAGAGTTTCCGTCTCCTAGATGGATGATCTAACAAAGTCTACTGGTCAATCTCGCCGAGTAGGGTAGCATTTCGATATCGGTTATAATTTTAAAATTCACGAAAATAACGACACTCATCGTTGTTTTTATTGTCCTTGTAAAAACAAGTATTCAGTTAAAAAGGCACGGGTGAAAGAAACGCCTTCCGATATCGGTGATAATTTCAAAATTCACGAAAAAAGCGACACCGCTCGTTGTATTAAAACAAAAATAGAATTTTGTCTGATTCAATCCAGTTAGAAAGGCACGGGCGAAAGAAACGCCTTCCGATATCGGTGATAATTTCAAAACTCACGAAAAAAGCGACACCGCTCGTTGTATTAAAACAAAAATAGAATTTTGTCTGATTCAATCCAGTTAGAAAGGCACAGGCGAAAGAAACGCCTTCCGATATCGGGCGATTCAATCAGTACCGTCGATTTCAAATCCAAACAAAGGAGGCCTATAATTTTCGGCCTCTGTTTATGACTGCCCCCACGAAAAATGGCAATTATAGGTCCCCTTTGTTTGGATTTGAAACAGACGGTACCGATGTTGTTCTGATCTTCTGTAATACATATATTAATTAGTATTACGCTCTTATTTTTTTTTTATTTATCGTAATAATCGATCACTCTGTTGGGGTTCTCTCCCACTAACCTGTGTGTGTGTGTGTGTGTGTGTGTGTGTGTGTGTGTGTGTGTGTGTGTGTGTGTGTGTGTGTGTGTGTGTGTGTGTGTGTGTGTGTGTGTGTGTGTGAATAAAAAAGAGAAACGGAAAAATAAATTAAATACAGAAATAAATCATCAAGAAGCGAGAGAGTTTACCGGTTTCGTTCGGATCAATGAACGTCTTTAGAAAAAGTGAAGATTTTAAATTCATTCGATAACGGTAAAATCATAGGAAAACGAAGAACGCAGAACGTGTTTCATTATTTGAAAAAAGAAAGACTAATGAGACGCGTGTGACAGAGACGTTAAAATGGGAAAGGGGGGAGAAAGAAGAAAGAGAAGAAAAAGGAAAGGAAATGGGAAAAGGGGGGGGGGAGAAGAAAGAAAGAGAAAAAAAGGAAAGGAAATGGAAAATGGGGGGGGGAAGAAAAAAGAGAAGAAATAGGTAATGAAATGGAAAAAAGGGGGGAGAAAGAAGAAAGAGAAGAAAAAGGAAATGAAATGGAAAAAAGGGGGGAGAAAGAAGAAAGAGAAGAAAAAGGAAATGAAATGGGAAAAAGGGGGGAGAAAGAAGAAAGAGAAGAAAAAGGAAATTAAATGGGAAAAAGGGGGGGGAGAAAGAAGAAAGAGAAGAAAAAGGAAATGAAATGGAAAAAAGGGGGGGGGAAGAAGAAAGAAGAAAGAGAAGAAAAAGGAAATGAAATGGAAAAAAAGGGGGGGGCGAAAGAAGAAAGAGAAGAAAAAGGAAATGAAATGGGAAAAAGGGGGGAGAAAGAAGAAAGAGAAGAAAAAGGAAATTAAATGGGAAAAAGGGGGGGGGAGAAAGAAGAAAGAGAAGAAAAAGGAAATGAAATGGAAAAAAGGGGGGGAAGAAGAAAGAAGAAAGAGAAGAAAAAGGAAATGAAATGGAAAAAAAGGGGGGGCGAAAGAAGAAAGAGAAGAAAAAGGAAACGAAATGGAAAAAAGGGGGGAGAAAGAAGAAAGAGAAGAAAAAGGAAATGAAATGGGAAAAAGGGGGGAGAAAGAAGAAAGAGAAGAAAAAGGAAATTAAATGGGAAAAAGGGGGGGGGAGAAAGAAGAAAGAGAAGAAAAAGGAAATGAAATGGAAAAAAGGGGGGGGAAGAAGAAAGAAGAAAGAGAAGAAAAAGGAAATGAAATGGAAAAAAAGGGGGGGGCGAAAGAAGAAAGGGAAGAAAAAGGAAATGAAATGGAAAAATGGGGGGGAGAAAGATAAAAAAGAAGAAAAAGGAAATGAAATGGAAAAGGGGGGGGGAGAAACAAGAAAGAGAAGAAAAAGGAAATGAACTGGAAATTTGGATGAAAAAAGAAAGTTACTTTAACTAGGATCGCAATTATTTAAGCAGTGGCGTGAAATATTGCATTGTTTCAGTGCGGTTTTTGCCAGATATTTGTATAAGGAATAAGATCCAAGTCTAGGGTTTACGTTAGATTGTGATGAGAGAAGTGTTATAGCGCTTTCGATGCACTTACGACATGGGAGAGAGTATTCGGTCTTGAGTGGGTTGCAGTTTGTAAAGTCTGAATTGTGGTGTAAGGTGTTTCAGTGTATGACTAGTGCGTTTGTCGGATTGTTGTGTTTGAGATTCTGTTTGCGTTCGTAAATGCGGGAGTTTATATTTCTAGCTGTGTCACCAATATAAAACATCGGACATGTGGTACATTTTATTTTGTAAATGCCGGCTAGGGAAGAAGTGTCCTTAAGGGGTAGATAATGTTTGGTGGTGAGTAAATCCTTAATTTTTTTAAATGTTACTATTTTTATGTCATATTTTGAATATTTTTGTAAGAAAATAGATATGGGATTATTGTGGATTGCTATGTAAGATTTCTTTTTCTCAGACATGTTGGTGTTATTTGTGCTGGTTGCGC
>OY744520.1:212509235-212519235 GCA_963556195.1 Sepiola atlantica
AGAAGAAAAAGGAAAGGAAATGGTAAAGGGGGGGGGGAAGAAGAAAGAGAAGAAAAAGGAAACGAAATGGAAAAAAGGGGGGAGAAAGAAGAAAGAGAAGAAAAAGGAAATTAAATGGGAAAAAGGGGGGAGAAAGAAGAAAGAGAAGAAAAAGGAAATGAAATGGAAAAAGGGGGGGGAGAAAGAAGAAAGAGAAGAAAAAGGAAATGAAATGGAAAAGGGGGGAGAAAGAAGAAAGAGAAGAAAAAGGAAATGAAATGGAAAAAAGGGGGGGAGAAAGAAGAAAGAAGAAAGAGAAGAAAAAGGAAATGAAATGGAAAAAAAGGGGGGCGAAAGAAGAAAGAGAAGAAAAAGGAAATGAAATGGAAAAAAAGGGGGGAGAAAGAAGAAAGAGAAGAAAAAGGTAATGAAATGGAAAAAAGGGGGGAGAAAGAAGAAAGAGAAGAAAAAGGAAATGAAATGGAAAAGGGGGGAGAAAGAAGAAAGAGAAGAAAAAGGAAATGAAATGGAAAAAAGGGGGGGAGAAAGAAGAAAGAAGAAAGAGAAGAAAAAGGAAATGAAATGGAAAAAAAGGGGGGCGAAAGAAGAAAGAGAAGAAAAAGGAAATGAAATGGAAAAATGGGGGGGAGAAAGAAGAAAGAGAAGAAAAAGGAAATGAAATGGAAAAGGGGGGGAGAAACAAGAAAGAGAAGAAAAAGGAAATGAACTGGAAATTTGGATGAAAAAAGAAAGTTACTTTAACTAGGATCGCAATTATTTAAGCAGTGGCGTGAAATATTGCATTGTTTCAGTGCGGTTTTTGCCAGATATTTGTATAAGGAATAAGATCCAAGTCTAGGGTTTACGTTAGATTGTGATGAGAGAAGTGTTATAGCGCTTTCGATGCACTTACGACATGGGAGAGAGTATTCGGTCTTGAGTGGGTTGCAGTTTGTAAAGTCTGAATTGTGGTGTAAGGTGTTTCAGTGTATGACTAGTGCGTTTGTCGGATTGTTGTGTTTGAGATTCTGTTTGCGTTCGTAAATGCGGGAGTTTATATTTCTAGCTGTGTCACCAATATAAAACATCGGACATGTGGTACATTTTATTTTGTAAATGCCGGCTAGGGAAGAAGTGTCCTTAAGGGGTAGATAATGTTTGGTGGTGAGTAAATCCTTAATTTTTTTAAATGTTACTATTTTTATGTCATATTTTGAATATTTTTGTAAGAAAATAGATATGGGATTATTGTGGATTGCTATGTAAGATTTATTTTTCTCAGACATGTTGGTGTTATTTGTGCTGGTTGCGCTGTTATGAGAGTATTTTTTGTGGTGTTAGTCTGTTTTTTTGTTGTGAATATTAAAGGCTTTGCGTTTCGTGTTTTGGATTTTAAAATTGAGGATTTTTTAAAGCTTGGTAAGTGTTCTGGATATAGTTTCCTTTAGTACGAATGTAAGCGGGGCTGCAATTTCAAAAAGCTCTGAGAAAACAGCCTATGATCATTCCGGATTTTATTCTGTTGTTGTGGTCTGAGTAAAATATATGATCATTTTTATTCGTTGATTTTCTAAAGACTGAGAAGTTTAGGTCGTTTGAGGTATTGTGCAAAGTGATATCAAGTTATTGTGCAGAGTGATATCAAGTTATTGTGCAGAGTGAAATCAAGTTATTGTGCAGAGTGATATCAAGGTATTGTGCAGAGTGATATCAAGGTATTGTGCAGAGTGATATCAAGGTATTGTGCATGGTGATATCAAGGTATTGTGCAGAGTGATATCAATGTATTGTGCAGAGTGATATCAAGGTATTGTGCAGAGTAATATCAAGGTATTGTGCAGAGTGATATCAAGGTATTGTGCAGAGTGATATCATGGTATTGTGCAGAGTGATATCAAAGTATTGTGCAGAGTGATATCAAGTTATTGTGCACAGTAAAATCAAGGTATTGTGCAGAGTGATATCAAGGTATTGTGCAGAGTAAAATCAATGTATTGTGCAGAGTGATATCAAGGTATTGTGCAGAGTGATATCAAGGTATTGTGCAGAGTGATATCAAGGTATTGTGCAGAGTGATATCAATGTATTGTGCAGAGTGATATCAAGGTATTGTGCAGAGTAATATCAAGGTATTGTGCAGAGTGATATCATGGTATTGTGCAGAGTGATATCAAGGTATTGTGCAGAGTGATATCAAGGTATTGTGCAGAGTGATATCAAGGTATTGTGCAGAGTGATATCAAGGTATTGTGCAGAGTGATATCAATGTATTGTGCAGAGTGATATCAAGGTATTGTGCAGAGTAATATCAAGGTATTGTGCAGAGTGATATCATGGTATTGTGCAGAGTGATATCAAGGTATTGTGCAGAGTGATATCAAGGTATTGTGCAGAGTGATATCAAGGTATTGTGCAGAGTGATATCAAGGTATTGTGCAGAGTGATATCAAGGTATTGTGCAGAGTGAAATCAATGTATTGTGCAGAGTGATATCAAGGTATTGAGCAGAGTGATATCAAGGTATTGTGCAGAGTGATATCAAGGTATTGTGCAGAGTGATATCAAGGTATTGTGCAGAGTGATATCAAGGTATTGTGCAGAGTGATATCAATGTATTGTGCAGAGTGATATCAAGGTATTGTGCAGAGTAATATCAAGGTATTGTGCAGAGTGATATCATGGTATTGTGCAGAGTGATATCAAGGTATTGTGCAGAGTGATATCAAGGTATTGTGCAGAGTGATATCAAGGTATTGTGCAGAGTGATATCAAGGTATTGTGCAGAGTGATATCAAGGTATTGTGCAGAGTGATATCAAGGTATTGTGCAGAGTGATATCAAGGTATTGTACAGAGTGAAATCAATGTATTCTGCAGAGTGATATCAAGGTATTGAGCAGAGTGATATCAAGGTATTGTGCAGAGTGATATCATGGTATTGTGCAGAGTGATATCAAGGTATTGTGCAGAGTAATATCAAGGTATTGTGCAGAGTGATATCAATGTATTGTGCAGAGTGATATCAATGTATTGTGCAGAGTGATATCAATGTATCGTGCAGAGTAATATCAAGGTATTGTGCAGCGTGATATCAAGTTATTGTGCAGAGTGATATCAAGGTATTGTGCAGAGTGATATCAAGGTATTTTACAGAGTGATATCAAGGTATTGTGCAGAGTGATATCAAGGTATTGTGCAGAGTGATATCAAGGTATTGTGCAGAGTGATATCAAGGTATTGTGCAGAGTGATATCAAGGTATTGTGCAGAGTGATATCTAGGTATTGTGCAGAGTGATGTCATGGTATTGTGCATAGTTATATCAAGGTATTGTGCAGAGTGATATCAAGGTATTGTGCAGAGTGATATCAAGGTATTGTGCAGAGTGATATCAAGGTATTGTGCAGAGTGATATCAAGTTATTGTGCACAGTAAAATCAAGGTATTGTGCAGAGTAATATCAAGGTATTGTGCAGAGTGATATCAAGGTATTGTGCAGAGTGATATCAAGGTATTGTGCAGAGTGATATCAATGTATTGTGCAGAGTGATATCAAGGTATTGTGCAGAGTGATATCAAGGTATTGTGCAGAGTGATATCATGGTATTGTGCAGAGTGACATCAAGTTATTATGCAGAGTGATATCAAGGTATTGTGCAGAGTGATATCAAGGTATTGTGCAGAGTGATATCAAGGTATTGTGCAGAGTATTATCAATGTATTGTGGAGAGTGATATCAAGGTATTGTGCAGAGTGATATCAAGGTATTGTGCAGAGTGATATCAAGGTATTGTGCAGAGTGATATCAAGGTATTGTGCAGAGTGATATCAAGGTATTGTGCAGAGTGATATCAATGTATTGTGCAGAGTGATATCAAGGTATTGTGCAGAGTAATATCAAGGTATTGTGCAGAGTGATATCATGGTATTGTGCAGAGTGATATCAAGGTATTGTGCAGAGTGATATCAAGGTATTGTGCAGAGTGATATCAAGGTATTGTGCAGAGTGATATCAAGGTATTGTGCAGAGTGAAATCAATGTATTCTGCAGAGTGATATCAAGGTATTGAGCAGAGTGATATCAAGGTATTGTGCAGAGTGATATCAAGGTATTGTGCAGAGTGATATCAAGGTATTGTGCAGAGTAATATCAAGGTATTGTGCAGAGTGATATCATGGTATTGTGCAGAGTGATATCAAGGTATTGTGCAGAGTAATATCAAGGTATTGTGCAGAGTGATATCAATGTATTGTGCAGAGTGATATCAATGTATTGTGCAGAGTGATATCAAGTTATTGTGCAGAGTGATATCAAGGTATTGTGCAGAGTGATATCAAGGTATTTTACAGAGTGATATCAAGGTATTGTGCAGAGTGATATCAAGGTATTGTGCAGAGTGATATCAAGGTATTGTGCAGAGTGATATCTAGGTATTGTGCAGAGTGATATCAAGGTATTGTGCAGAGTGATATCAAGGTATTGTGCAGAGTGATGTCATGGTATTGTGCATAGTTATATCAAGGTATTGTGCAGAGTGATATCAAGGTATTGTGCAGAGTGATATCAAGGTATTGTGCAGAGTGACATCAAGTTATTGTGCACAGTAAAATCAAGGTATTGTGCAGAGTGATATCAAGGTATTGTGCAGAGTGAAATCAATGTATTGTGGAGAGTGATATCAAGGTATTGTGCAGAGTATTATCAATGTATTGTGGAGAGTGATATCAAGGTATTGTGCAGAGTGATATCAAGGTATTTTACAGAGTGATATCAAGGTATTGTGCAGAGTGATATCAATGTATTGTGCAGAGTGATATCAAGGTATTGTGCAGAGTATTATCAATGTATTGTGGAGAGTGATATCAAGGTATTGTGCAGAGTGATATCAAGGTATTGTGCAGAGTGATATCAAGGTATTGTGCAGAGTAATATCAAGGTATTGTGCAGAGTGATATCATGGTATTGTGCAGAGTGATATCAAGGTATTGTGCAGAGTGATATCAAGGTATTGTACAGAGTGATATCAAGGTATTGTGCAGAGTGATATCAAGGATATTTCTTAATTCGGAGGTGAAGTTAATGGTGTTTTCAATTTAATTAGGTTTGTCGACTATGTCAGGCAGATTAATATGATGTGGGTAAATAGGGGGTGTATTATCGATATATCTAAATTCATGGGGTTTTAGGGTAGGATGGATTTGATGGGGCCGTTCTCTAAAACTTTCAGGCAAAGTCAGACAAGGAGTCCGATAAGAGGGGAGCTCATGAGTAAATTAAATTTGTGTTTGCATAATTTGTGGTTAAAAGTAAAATAGCATTGTTGTGTGATTAAATGACATAATTTAATAATTTGGATTGTAGGGTAGGGGAAGCTTAATTTTATATATAATGAAATGAATTCTGAGGGATCTAAAGCTAAAACATATATTTTCAGGTTTTTTCACACTCATATATATATATATATATATATATATATGTATTAAAAAAATAAAACCTAAAATAGAAGTACAAGGTACCACGTGTTAAAATAAGTCCATTATATTGACACAACAAAAACAGGATATAGGCCGCTTTATAGAAAACAGAACAATAGAACAGGATATAGAAGGTAACACTAACCGGACCTTTGTTCTGTGGGAAGCCCAACGATTGACTGAGAGAACAACAAAGAATCTTATTGGTTAACTAGCTAGCCGTGTATATAAAAGCACTCGGCAAAAATAACTTCATGCATTTTAGCCTGAAGATTCCCCCCAGGCGTGAAACGCAGGAGCTTCTTTGTAGCTTAATTGCCATAAATATATTTTCATAGCTTACTATATATATATATATATATATATATATATATATATATATATATATATATATATATATATATATATATATATATATATATAGTTATGAAATAAACAAATTTAAAACAAATGCATTTATATCTGTTCCAAGAATTCAACATCAACAACAATATATAAATACACACACACACACACAAATATATCTATATATATATATATATATATATATATATATATATATATATATATATATATATATATATGTTAGTACTTCATGTATCCACATAAAATATTATAAAGAGATATAATTTTTTTATGTGTCAGTTTTCAGTATTTACGTCAACAGTGATCGATACGTAAGTAGAGCTAGGTAGTAAGCAATGAAAATATATATGGCAATCAAGCTACACAGAGGCTCCCGTGTTTCATCCCCGGGGGGGGGCGTCAGGCTAAATGCATGGAGTTATTTTTGTCAGGTGTTTTTATATACAAGGCTTGCTAGTTAACCAATCAGATTCTTTGTTGTTCCCTCAGCCAATCGTTGGGCTTCCCTCGAACAAAAGCATTGTTGGTGACGCTCCTATTTTTGTTAACAATGGATTTTCCTATATCCTGTTTCCTTTGTTTTGTCAATACAGTGGGCGAATTTATTTTAACACGTGGTTTCTTGTATTTCTATTTTAGGTTTTAAATGTTAACTAATTCAGTTTTTTATTTATTTATTTATTTATTTTTATTTATTTATTTTATTTATTATATATCATCCTAAGGTAAATTTATTTCTGTGTAAACAGCTGTTTGCTATTTCACTTCTAGAGTTTAATAGGTTTCGGGGATCTTTAAAATTTGGATACATGAAGTACTAATATCTAGCTCCTCAAACAGTTGAGCACTCTCACAAGAATTTATTTCACCACTAAAAAATAATATGGAAAAAATTAACTTAGAAACATCACTTAAGAATATCCCAACACCTAGCAAGCATGGATACATTATTAAATTAATTAAAAAAACGGACGAACTAATACGCCGAATGCGATGGCGAGCACACTTCTTCATTAACGATAAAGATAAACACGTAGATACAAAAGAATCCTACGGATTCAAAAGCCTAAAAAACGCTAAACCAATAGATCTCATGACTAGCTTTTAAAATGACTTCTTAAATGTAATTAAAAACTTAGAATTTCACAAACAACAGAATAATTTCCAAAAACAATTACACACCATCATTAAAAACATAAACAACTCTAACAAAATATTCGTAAAAGCGGACAAAACTAGACATTTTTACAAAATAGATAAACAAGAGTATAACAAACTACTAACAGAAAATATTACAAAAAACTACAAAAAACTAGATACAAGCGAACATAACTACATAGATATAATAAATACTGAAAGTAAACAAATCACAGATAAACTAAAAATTAGCAACAAAGTTAGTAAGTTAAAACCTAAGGAAGCCTATATCTTATTTAAAGACCACAAAAGTAACTTTAACAATAACCCCAGCACTCGCTTAATTAATCCGACCAAACCAGAAATAGGAAGAATCAGCCAAACAATTCTATCTAGAATCAACAATCAAATAAGAAAATACCTAGAATTAAACCAATGGGTGAATACTGCCGACGCAATCACTTGGTTTAACAGTATACAAAATAAGAACAATTGTACCTTCTTACAATTCGACATAGTGGACTTCTACCCATCCATATCAGAAGCACTCTTCAAAATCGCCCTAGAATTCGCCGAGATATATACCGATATATCCACGGATGAAATTCACATCATTAAAAAATGTAGGAGATCAGTTTTAATCAACAACGAGGACCAATGGATTAAAACGAATATGACAAACTCCTTTGATTTGGCCATGGGTGCCCTTGATCTGCGGAGGCATCTGATCTTGTGGGGTTATTCATTTTATATACACTCACAAATATATTCGATAATACGGATATCGGCCTTTATAGAGATGATGGATTAGCGATAATAAGAGACTCTAACAAAGTCAAGGGAGAAAACTTCAAGAAAATTATACATATGGAAATGAAAAAACTAGGCCTAAAGGTAGAAGTAATGGCTAACATTAAAACAACGAACTTTCTAGACGTCACATTAAACTTAAGTAAAAACACCTACGAACCATACCTAAAAGATAACGCCAACCCAATATACGTACACCCAAAGTCTAATCACCCCCCATCAATCATAAAACATATCCCGAATTCGATCGAAAGTAGGCTTATCAACAATTCTAGCAACGAAAGCGTTTTTTAAAAATCAATCAACATTTACAATACAGCTCTAAAAAATAGTGGTTACCACAATACCGAAATTAAATATAAAAAACATGACACCAATAATTACAACAAAATTAAAAAGAAAAAGAAAAGAAAAAGAAATATAATCTACTATACCCCTCCCTATAACCAGATGCTAAAAACTAAACTAGGCAAAAAGTTCCTAAATCTGATTGAAAAACACTTCCCCGTAACCAACCCTCTACATAAAATATTCAATAAAAATAATCTAAAACTATCCTACAGCTGCTGTGAAAACCTAGAAATGATAATTAAGGCACACAACAACAAAATACTAAAAGACAACAATAGAGAAGAAAAAAATAAACAAAGTGGAAAATATAACAAAAATAACACTACGAAGAACAAAAATATAAACAATACTAATAGAAATAAACAAAACACTAATAATAACCACCCGAATAGAAACGAAAAAGTTAGCAATGTAGAGAAAAGATGTAACTGCATAAATCGTAAACTTTGTCCACTACAAAATAAATGCCTAACTAAAAGTGTTGTATACCAAGCAACGATATTTGCCAACGAAAGACCAAATAACAAGAAATACTACGTGGGTATGACATCCCTAGACTTTAAGACCAGATACTATGACCATAAAAGCACATTTAAAAACAAAGAACGTCGAACTAAAACAGCACTAGCTAACCATTATTGGGAGCTCAAAGAAAATGGACACTCACCAATAATTGAATGGAAAATAGTAAGACAGTCCAGTACATGTAGAAACTTAGACGACCCGTGTAGATTATGCCTGAATGAAAAATACGAAATCCTAAATTTTAAAGATCCCCGAAACCTATTAAACTCTAGAAGTGAAATAGCAAACAGTTGTTTACACAGAAATAAATTTACCTTAGGATGATATATAATAAATAAAATAAATAAATAAATAAAAATAAATAAATAAATAAATAAATAAATAAAAAACTGAATTAGTTAACATTTAAAACCTAAAATAGAAATACAAGAAACCACGTGTTAAAATAAGTTCGCCCACTGTATTGACAAAACAAAGGAAACAGGATATAGGAAAATCCATTGTTAACAAAAATAGGAGCGTCACCAACAATGCTTTTGTTCAAGGGAAGCCCAACGATTGGCTGAGGGAACAACAAAGAATCTGATTGGTTAACTAGCAAGCCATGTATATAAAAACACCTGACAAAAATAACTCCATGCATTTAGCCTGACGATTCCCCCCGGGGATGAAACACGGGAGCCTCTGTGTAGCTTGATTGCCATATATATTTTCATTGCTTACTATATATATATATATATATATATATATATATATATATATATATATATATATATATATATATATATATATATACATATATATATATATATATATATATATATATATATATACAGGGTAATTGGAAAGTACGCCTTACACTTGTAAGTTATTACTGAAATATAATTCTTACAAGAAATGAATGTTATAAATTATGCGTTATTTTTTCCTTCAGTCCTCATATTCCACAAGCGATGTTTTTGACAATGAGGAAAAATGCTGTTTTCTGTATCGGCTGTTTTTTTTTTCAATACTCTCATAGTATATTTATAGGATAGTTTTTAATATGATATAAATCTCAGCCAAAATGGGATGTCTAATATATGGAATTAATGGATAAGCATAAAAACATGCCAATTAAAATAATAACACATCTCTAAAGCCATGGAACAGATTTTAATCTGTGGTATGAAAAGGACTCTTTTGAAAAGCAATGTCTTTTTATACTGTAAAACATAGAAGAAAGTCTGAAGAGATAGGGTTAGGTTTAGGGTTAGGGTTATGGTTAGGGTTTAGGATTAAGTTAAGAGAAACTGGGGAACGAGGAAAGTAAGTATGAAGGTGATGAAATAGTGTTAGAAAGTGGGTATTTAATTGGGT
>OY744520.1:212524235-212549235 GCA_963556195.1 Sepiola atlantica
CTGGAAATCAGACTCAAGAAAATACCACTGGTTGTTGTCGGTGAACAATCACTGACGATGATCTGTGTGAGAACTCCTAGTGAGTACAAATAATAATAATGTGTCCACGTTACTTACCCTGTTGCCTAGAATACATATTCCATAATTCCTAATGATCAGTTCAATAGTTTAGGGTTTTACCTAGCATATGTATATTATTAACGCTTACACACGCGCACAAATCGTTTTTAAAAAGGTTTCACTTAACATAACTCAAAATTTGATGAAGAATAATTCTTTTCTGTATCAATCTTTTTCTATCTAACTTATTTAAAAAGTTGTTTGTGGAGGGTGCAAGTTTGGATGGGCGCACCCCATAAATGGTAAAGTTTAAAAAATAATATTGTGCAAATGTTACTCACCGTGTTGCCGAGAATATATATTCCCAAACTCATAATAATCGGTTGATTCGTTTAGGATTTTATCCGATACAACAATATATATATATATATATATATATATATATATATATATATATATAGTTTGAGTATCCTACAATTCAGATACTCAAACTATGTTTATTTTAATATAAAAGCTCTAATATATATTGAGCACTTTTGAAAAGTATTGGTTTTGTTCATTTTGTTAATATTTGAACCTTATTAATTAATAAGATTTATATATATACATATATATATATATATATATATATATATATATATATATATATATATATATATATATATATATATATACTATGTCTGAATGAAGAATTTGAAATCCTAAACTTTAAAGACCCCCAAAATCTATTAAACTGTAAAAGTGAGATAGCAAACAGCTGCCTGCACAGAAATAAATTTACCTTAGGCTAACAATACATAAATAAATAAATAAATAAACAAATAAGTAAAAGAAAAAATAAACTAAACAAAAACCTAATAATTAAAAAACTAAAACCTAAAATAGAAATACAAGAAACCACTTTTTTTTTACGGTTAATTACAAATTACTGCTAAATAGAATTTTTCAAATCGTACCCAATCACAGAACTGAAGAATTTTTTACCATGTATTTTGTTTGATTAAAATATATATATGAAACGGGATTTAGAGAAACAAACGTTGATTTATTCCGATTTAGTTTAATACTAATTTTTTCATTGTTAAATGCGTAGATTGAATCAACGCATCTCAAAATTAGATACGTCCTTGTTAAAAGAATGAGAAATATTTATGTATTTAAATGTCAACGTGTGTGTGTGTGCTCCCTATAGAAAGAAAGGTTAGAGAATCTACGTAAAACTAAAAGCGTATTCTTATGTAAAACTCTCCAGGGAAAATGATAGAAGATATCCCGAACCTCTAAGTGTCCCCCTAAGGGAGCTATAGGTCAGAACCCTCCTTAAAATTTCAAATATATCCTATTTTGATGAAATTTGAATCGTATGTATAAAGATTTTCGGGAAAGACAATGGAAGTGGCCTTGCATCTCTACATGTTCCACTAAGTGAACTATGAGGGCAGAATCTCCCTTAAAAGTTCAAATACGTTAATTTCCTGGGAAACGCTGGGTGTGCCTCGAGGGGATAACGATTATTAACACATAAAAATAACAATAAAATGTAATATGGTATTATAAAAAAATATACATTCACAACAAGTTTTTTTTTAAACAAAAAAATAATCATGACGCCCGAATCGTTTTGAGGAAGAAGCGGGGATGGTCGATGGTCAACCAATTCTGTCAAAAACTTTTGGGTTTACCCTATGCTAGACACTCTCACCGAAATACCATATTCACTCTGTGGTTTGATCTTACTTATATAATCCCCAATTTATTTTTAGATGATTTTACTTACAAAAATTTTAATCGTGGGGTGTCTGACAACATATACAAATATTCAAAAAAATGGGTTAGTAGGGCCATCCCAACTCTCTGCTAAGTGTTAGGTCGCCCACTGTTTTCCTGGTGCTCAAAAAAACAAGCAAGTCGGTCTCTATATAGGAGTGGGGGCTAAGTGGGATGTCAAAAATAAAACAGATCGGGGTGAAATATGGGAATGGATGGTGTCCTCCAAGATATAATACAACAGTTTAGGGGTGACCGGGAGTAAGGGTCTTTGAAGGATCTCTAGTACCAAAATACAAAACAGGGCAAGGATTCATTTACTCCACTAACTAAGAGTCTTTTAAATTTAAGGGGGTGTGTTCCACAGAACCAATGACCGTGTGTGCTATGCCTGTGCAGGGAACACAAACTCGTACCAATCTCCTCGACAGATGCACAGACTAGTGTCGCACACCCACCTCTTATCTAAACTCCATGCGATGTAATCTTTTCCATACACATCTAATATTCACTTTAAGCTGGTGCTTAAAGTAGACGACCAGATTCCGATCGGAAGCAGATCCAACCCCATGGACCTCGTCAAGACGTGAAACCCACGACGTCACCATTCTCGCTACGGCTATGATAGCTAGAAAAGGCATTCTTTTCTCCTTAAGCGACGACAGGGCTGCAGACGGATATAGAATTCCTTATTCAATCCTGGGCAACGCCAGGTGTTCATGCTTGTATACTAATGAAATGTAAACTATTTTGTGTTTCGTCTGACTTTGCAAATCAGGAGAAACATTGTTAGCGACGACACGTAGTTAACGACTGCGTTTTTCACAACTTCTGTATAAAATATTGATCCGAAAAAGAGGAAGTAAAAGGAGAAATAATTTTTAAAAACCATGCGAGACCGACTTCTGAAAACATATCGACCTCCTCCAACTTCTATTGTTCCCAGCAAATGACTGAATGTCCGAATTAACAGCGTTAAGGTGCTTAGAAACGGGCGTGTCGTGGGCGTAGATCAAAAGTTGCAGCGTTTACCCAATTACTGAGATTCGTTAGATAAATTCAACTCTTTGACTGAAAACCTAATTGCAACGAAGGGCAACGGGGGAGAGGGTGTCAGCGATTGAAGTAAAACCAAGTTTGGGTTGAGATCTTTAATTCGACAGGAACACACAGATATGATAAACAAGTTAATTGCTATTGATTTTTGGTCTCGCGAGCAGCGTGAATGGACGAGAACTGAACGCGATTAGTTTATATAGCAGAAGTGAACGGTCGTTATTCGCTAATAGTGCCACATTGTCTCTCTTTTCCCACGTAGGCGCCCTCTTTCGGCGACTCTATATATTACAAAACAATCAATTACGTCTGAGTGAAACCGGTGCACTAAACAGCTACATGTAGTCAAATGTAATCTCTTGCAGTGCCACACCGTCGATCCTACGTTGCACCGCGCATACGACTGCATTTCGTGTCTAGTTTCAATGTCTCCATGTAATTGATATTTCCGTTTGATAATGTTTTCTTGTTTAAACCAATTCGTTTTATTCCTAATTTTTTTTAAATGTATTTATCGAATGTTCAATAAAAATAGAGATGAAACATTAAATTGATACATTAGTTAGTATAAAACCAGTTCAAATATATTGATAAAATGAACTGAAAAACAATATGTTTTCAACAGTGCTCAATACAAGGTAGAGCTACATAAATATACACTATATAAATATTTAAAATAGTCTACACAAAGTAATTTATGTTTTGATACGCAATGTACATCATTGGGACCAAAACGTTCATAATGAAAATAAATATTTAAAACAATCAGAAGCCGAAGCTTTAGACAGTCGAATTTCATAGCACGGGCTTTCCAACGCGTCGACAGCGTTACTTGGCTTAAAGTCATGATAGTGGAGGGGGAGAGGTGTCAAAAACATGTCACTTTTTTTCCATACTCAACTTGCAAAATTCAAGATTCACCTTCCATTTTTGCTATCCTAAGATCTTACAAGACAGGGCGAACGCACAGAACCACTCTACACACATTCATAACAGAATATACAAGGCCTGTCTAAAAAGTATCCAACTTTAGGTCAGAAAAAATATTTCAAATACGTGACGGGGTTGGCACCCTAATCCCCTTCAAAGTAGGCTCCTTGTGCTTGCACACACTTAGCCCACCGATCCATCAACTGCCGGAAACACCTCTGGAAGTCTTCTTTTGTTTATCTCCGCCGTCGCGTTAGATTCAGCAAGTGTTTGGAGAAGATGTGATGGGTGTGACACAAATTAACGAGTGGTTCAACTGATTCAAAAATGACCGCACATCAGCGGAGAGTGACCAGCGTTTTGGCAGGCCCCAAACTGCTCGGAGTGCAGCTGTTGTTGAGAGGGTGCGAAAAAAAGAGAAAATGCGGAACGCAACGGCGGAGATGAACACGATTCCAATTTACTTCACCTCAAACGAGGCAAGTTGCCACTGTAGACGTAAGGGGTGACTGAGAATTAGGGTGAAAGTTTAGGGAATCATCCTAAATTGGGAGCTGTGCAGCAAGATGTTTGTTCACATTAGTTTTAAATTTCTGCATCTCGGTACAGTCGGGAAACAGGGAGCAGGGAGGGAGTTCCAGATATCGGCAGAACGAGAAAAGAAGCTATTGGAGTACAAGGCTCTCCGGCATCTGTGGACCTCCACAATAAATGGATGGGATTTAGCTGATTGTGGGATTGGTCGAGTGTATTTACGTCAAGGGGGCACCAGAGCAGCAAGTTCATAGGAGCAAATTCCAAATAACTACTTGTAAAACCAGCATAAGGATGACAAAATTGCAGCGATGGGAAATGGGCTGGAACTTGGTGGATAGTGAGGGACCTATTAGATTAGATACTCTTTTGGGGATCTTGTCTGAGAGGGAAAGACTAGTGGATGATGCACCAGCCCAGATATGACAACAATATTCTCTGTATGGACGGATGGTGGCTTTGTAGAAATATAGGATACTGTCAAGTGTGAGAAGTTTTCTAGCATGGTAGAAGGAGCCCACTTTCTTTGCAGCAGTCTTGGCAATCTTTTCTATGTATTTGTTCCAATTCATGTTAATTGTGAATGTTAGGCCGAAGAGTTTGAACGTTAGACTCTCACGTAAGGTTTTATTTTCCATGGTAATCGGTGGTTGAAGGAAAGGATATCCTAACGGTCATCTCTGAACGCATATACTATATACTGGACAAGGCAGGTGAATCTAGGGCAGTAGCGCTTGATATATCCAAAGCCTTTGACAGGGCCACTTGCAAGATCGCTTAGATGTCCCAGCGCATCTCCCGAGTTATAATCAGAGACAACGCTATGTTTATTATGACGTTGTCTCTGAATGTCTAAGTTTTATGAAGAAAAAAACAAACTAAACATTTATTTTTTCTTTTATAAAATTGTGATTCAAAATATCAGAAACTCCTTCACAAGAACAAATCTTTCAATCAGTCAACCAATTTGATTTAATTAGTATTTCTTACTGGGGTCTGAAGTGAACACAATAGACATCATCGTAATCGTCATCGCCATCAGTATCATCATCATCATCATCATCTTAGTTTTAATTTTCGTTTTACATGCTGGCATGTGTTGGACGGCTTTTAGAAATTGACTTCCAAACTAACCTATCTCAACCAGGTCTTTATTTATCCCTCTTTCTCTCAAGTCAATTTTTATAACTTCCTCTCGTGTTTCTTTGGCCTTCCCCTGTGAACTGGACCTGCTACCCCAACTGTTCTACATCTGCTGACCCAAGAACTGGACCTGCTACCTTAACTGTTCTACATCTGCTGGCCCAAGAACTGGACCTGCTACCTTAACTGTTCTACATCTGTTGACTAAAGAACTGGACATGCTACCTTTACTGTTCTACATCTGTTGACTCAAGAACTGGACCTGCTACCTTAACTGTTCTACATCTACTGACTCAAGAACTGGACCTGCTACCTTAACTGTTCTACATCTGTTGACTCAAGAACTGGACCTGCTACCTTAACTGTTCTACATCTGTTGACTCAAGAACTGGACCTGCTACCTTAACTGTTCTACATCTGCTGACTCAAGAACTGGACCTGCTACCTTACCTGTTCTACATCTGTTGACTCAAGAACTGGACCTGCTACCTTTACTGTTCTACATCTGCTGACTCAAGAACTGGACCTGCTACCTTAACTGTTCTACATCTGTTGACTCAAGAACTGGACATGCTACCTTAACTGTTCTACATCTGTTGACTCAAGAACTGGACCTGCTACCTTAACTGTTCTATATCCGCTGACCCAAGAACTGGACCTGCTACCTTAACTGTTCTACATCTGTTGACTCAAAGACTGGACCTGCTACCTTAACTGTTCTACATCTACTGACTCAAGAACTGGACCTGCTACCTTAACTGTTCTACATCTGCTGACCCAAGAACTGGACCTGTTACCTTAACTGTTCTACATCTACTGACCCAAGAACTGGACCTGCTACCTTAACTGTTCTACATCTACTGACCCAAGAACTGGACCTGCTACCTTAACTGTTCTACATCTGCTGACCCAAGAACTGGACCTGTTACCTTAACTGTTCTACATCTACTGACCCAAGAACTGGACCTGCTACCTTAACTGTTCTACATCTACTGACCCAAGAACTAGACCTGCTACCTTAACTGTTCTACATCTACTGACCCAAGAACTGGACCTGCTACCTTAACTGTTCTACATCTGCTGACCCAAGAACTGGACCTGTTACCTTAACTGTTCTACATCTACTGACCCAAGAACTGGACCTGCTACCTTAACTGTTCTACATCTGTTGACTCAAGAACTGGGCCTGCTACCCCAACTGTTCTACATCTGCTGACTCAAGAACTGGACCTGCTACCCCAACTGTTCTACATCTGCTGACTCAAGAACTGGACCTGCTACCTTTACTGTTCTACATCTGTTGACTCAAGAACTGGACCTGCTACCTTAACTGTTCTACATCTGTTGACTCAAGAACTGGACATGCTACCTTAACTGTTCTACATCTGTTGACTCAAGAACTGGACCTGCTACCTTAACTGTTCTATATCCGCTGACCCAAGAACTGGACCTGCTACCTTAACTGTTCTACATCTGTTGACTCAAAGACTGGACCTGCTACCTTAACTGTTCTACATCTACTGACCCAAGAACTGGACCTGCTACCTTAACTGTTCTACATCTGCTGACCCAAGAACTGGACCTGTTACCTTAACTGTTCTACATCTACTGACCCAAGAACTGGACCTGCTACCTTAACTGTTCTACATCTACTGACCCAAGAACTGGGCCTGCTACCTTAACTGTTCTACATCTACTGACCCAAGAACTGGACCTGCTACCTTAACTGTTCTACATCTACTGACCCAAGAACTGGACCTGTTACCTTAACTATTCTACATCTACTGACCCAAGAACTGGACCTGCTACCTTAACTGTTCTACATCTATCCACCCAAGAACTTTCATCTATTCTTTTAGCATGGCCATAAATCGTGTCATCATATTTCTCTTAATGCAACGCATGTCCTCAACCATCATTGGCCAGGTTTCTCTTCCATACATCATCACACTTCATACGAATGCCGAATAGATTATTCCCTTGTTGGATAGAAACGGTAGAAGTTCCCTGAACTTACTCTACTCACTCCTTATTTTTGCAGTCACACTAGCACCCATGAACTACCTCAATAGTTTCACCATCCAAGTATACTTTCTCCACATCTGAGTTCTCATCCATCTCCATTGTCTTACACTTCTTACACACAAATTGGTAATCATCTCTCAACCTACCATTAATTCTACGGCACTTCTTGTGTGTCCAATGCTTACAGGTAAAATAAAATATTGAGTTGCACCGGACTGTCTTTGCACAAACTGATCGGGGTACATTATTCTTTCTGGGATATTCTAACACTGCAACCATTGATCATCACTTTGGTGTTGGTAACATTCACTCTCAGACTTTTACTTTCCATAACATTCCTACAAGTGTTCAACTGAACAAGTAGACTTTCCATTGTTTCACAGGTAAGTACTAAATCATCAGCATCTCTTCCGAACATCTCATACGAAACTCCTAGTACAACGCTTCTAAGACATAAATGAAAAGCAACGCACTCAGCACAGAACCATGATGCTAAAGCTGTAACTAACTGTGCTGTTAACCCTAACCCTAACCCTAACCCTAACCCGACGACTTTGAACATTTCTGTACATTGCTTGAACAACTTTCACCAACCACTCGTTTGTTCCTAGTTTACGCAAAGCCCGCCAGACAACATCTCTTGGCCCTCTCCTATAAGCTTTCTTCAAATCCACAAAAAATACAGGTTCTTCTTCTTACCAACGTACTTCTCTTGCATTTATCTCAGGATAAATACAGCCTCAGTGATACTTTGTCCAGGCATACGAACCAAACTGCATTGCTTATTTTTCAATGTAATAAAATAAAAAGTATTCGCCCGTGTTCATAAATGCTTACTTTAATCAATCTATATTTTATTATTTATTTTATTATGATATATAATTTACATTTACTAGCAGACCCGTGTCCCGGCGTTGCCCGGGAAAACTGAGCAAACCAAGAATTGCATGCTTATTGTAATCAGTCAGTCAACAAAGTTTGATGTAATAATTATTTTAACTGGGTGGATTAAAGTTAAAGTAATAGACCTGATTGGATTTTAACCCGACATCCATTGGACCGGTAACACACTTTCTGAGAATTACGTGGATAATTCTTACAAAATAATTCTTATAAAAGGTTCAATAAAGTAGCAGATGAATGAGTCGGGTCAGTTTTAAATTTGTTTATGGCAAATATTTAAATTTCATTAGCTTTAAATACATTAATTTTCTTCTCCCATTGTCTCTCTCTCTCTCTCTCTCTCTCTCTCTCTCTGTCTCTCTCTCTCTCTCTCTCTCCTCTCCTCTCCTCTCCTCTCTCTCTCTCTCTCTCTCTCTCCTCTCTCTCTCTCTCTCTCTCTCTCCTCTCTCTCTCTCTCTCTCTCTCTCTCTCTCTCTCTCTCTCTCCCCCCCCATACCGACTCCTCATTTCCCGGAATTGGTATTCTTATTTTTAGTCATGGGAGAGGGTTCATCTTGACCTTCATCACCAAGGAGGCACTCAATCAATAACAGAATGCACTTCTCCTACTTAACAGTTGACATAGTTGAACCACTTGATTGAATTGATGAGGTAAAGTTTACGCTTCATGGCTTCAATCAGCAGCAGCAGCGTGAGTAACAGGAAGTGCGGCCATGTTGAAGATGGTTCGGTATTTCAAAATGGCAAAGGTTATCGCGGTAATTCATTTTAATTTGGAAAGTTTCACTTCGCCACAACATTGGAGACTAATCAAGTCCGATTAAATCGATATCACTTTTACTTGTCGGTGGAGATTTAAAGTCGACTCATTTACTTTGTCCTATTAAGTGTTAAAAATCACAGCTTGAGAATCTTCGCTAGTATAATTAGCATTAGACTAATGTCTATGGCGTACGACAAGAATTAAATAATGGATTAGTCTTCACTAAAATTCAAATAAACCAAGAAGCGAAATATGGTATATATATTGTTTTCCACCAGCGCCATTTTTTTGTCGATTTGAAAAGATGTTCTTCCCCCCAACACCACCATAATAATTCTATTATTTATTTATTTAAATGTAGTTGCAGTTCGCACTACGTTGAACGGACATCACAAAGATTGGACATCTGGGTCAAACAACACGTGCCCACAAAAATTCGTCAGACAAATTACTTACCAACTTACTTACTCATCGACACCGGGGACTAATAAAGAACGTCTACGTTTCAGAAAAGTGTCTGTTATTATTTAATATTTGTCTGCTATTAATTTACTACATAATACAAAACATTAGGCACACATTTAATGGACACTCCCGCTGAATTTCGAGAATATCGGATTACGTTTTGCATAATACGTATGGTTCTTCCATCGCCGAACATCTCATAAATAACCGTTCCTGTGCCTCAAAATTCAGTGTTGACTTATTCTCCATTCTCAGTAAGTCAAACTCCCTTGCATCTGAAGATTCTAGAAACTATCTACATTAAGTCTTTGAGACCTTCTCTTTGTAAACAAAAAGAAAATCTTCTTGAACTTAATGTAGTTTCTATTTGATTCTATTTTTTTCTCAGCATATTTTTTTCTCAATCATTTCTCATATCATATTTTTTCTCAATCATTTCTAATAGCATATTTTTTCTCAATCATTTCTCATAGCATATTTTTTCTCAATCATTTCTCATAGCATATTTTTTTCTCAATCATTTCTCATAGCATATTTTTTCTCAATCATTTCTCATAGAATATTTTTTCTCAATCATTTCTCATAGCATATTTTTTTCTCTCTTAATCTTAACATCGGTCTAGCCCTGTTGAGCGAGGTTCGAAACCGGTCAGCTTGCTCTTTCATTCGCTTATCTTTAAATTTCATCATGTTTAAAAATAAATATCGTCTGTACATAGCAATAATTAAGTTTTGCACCATAAAGGAATATATATATATATATATATATATATATATATATATATATATATATATATATATATATATATATATATATATATATATATATATATATATATATAAATGAGACAGGTTCAATTTATATTCCAATAACCATGTTTTTTAGTTAAAATTCGAATTTTCAAAAATCGTAACATTCCTATGAGATGTATATTTTACGACTCGTTTCTCTTGTGGTGTGCCAACCAAATATTTTTATGTCAATTATCGACTCTGCAACACCCCAAAATCATCAGAAAAATCCACAAAGAAGAAAAGTTCTCAAATTGAAAAGTCTTGAAAAAAACCTACACCACACAGTGGGTCATAAGTGGGCAAAAAAAAAAAAAGTTTTTACACATTAGGACGCCATTTTTTTCATAAATATATAGTTGAGATCAATAAAATTTGAAGATTGTTCCAAGAATTCGAAACCAACTATTATTAGGCGTACGATCGTTTCAAAGACTTTTTGGAAATATTTTATTTTTAATTATTTTTGATGATTCCAAAAAGACACTTCGTCAGTTCCTTTTATAACATCACATATAGATTGCATTTAGTAATATATATATATTTAGTAATAGAACGCCAGACTATAGACATCAATATCGCAGGTTCGACCTTTGTCCAAGTTAGCTATGCTGATGACGGCTATGAGCCAGAAACACGTGTCCATGGATTACTTTTATCTATGCATAAAATTAATAAAAATATATATATTAACGAAAAATACGTCCTATAAAGTTAAGGGAGACTAATAATGCAATATTCTGCATATTTATCACTTAGGAAGTGAGACAATTGATATAGTAGCATATTACTAAAAAGCAACACACGCTACAAACAATTGCATAAAAATACATTAAATATTTAGATGATAAAAATCGTACATATTTTCAGGCAAGTTCGTAAGTAAAACACCAGATTATAGACATCAATATCGCAGGTTCGATCCTTGTCCAGAAACATATATATATATATATATATATATATATATATATATATATATATATATATATATTAAGGCAAGGAATATAGACGTTTGGGACGAGAGAAAAATAATAATTACATGAATCTACTAAGTCATCAGAGTAAATACGTGGAAGTAATTCATGCACTATGATTAAAAACTTAAAATAGTTGTTATGGCCCTGTTTAGGAATGAGAACACAGACACGGACACAGGGATTTGAGTAAAACAAATATATTGGAGAAAGCTATATACAGCAGAGGAACAAATGTAGACTGAAGTTGGATCAACAAGTGAGAAGCGAATGCTTCCAGTATTTATTGAGAATGGGTGAGTCCAAATGTTCGTCATAGGTACGGTACCATAACAATAGTGAAATGAAGACCAGTGACAGTTTGGGGAAAGAAATGGGGGGGGGGCAACAAGTGGATCACATTAAGTCCTAGAACCCACTCCTTTTGTTTACATAGGGAGGATTTTAATGACTATTTTTTCCAGGACTTTAGGATGGAATAGCGAATGTGATTTACTTATTACAGAGAAACTATCACAAGTATAAGCTGGCGCGCATTCGGCGCTATTTATAAGATGGTGAGCAATAGCTGACCCGGATGGGTTGACTAATTTTTTTAAATTATTTAATCAGCCCTGGCGTATTGCAGGGTGAATATGTTGTTTTATTCTGTATTCAAACCTTTGCACTGTACTTCCCATGTATACGACATCGCACCGACATTTAAATTGATAAATAATATTACTGATATGTTGGGGTGGGAGACATCCGTGTGTACGGATTTTAACAAAGGTCAAGCAGAAAAAAACGAGTCTAGGGTTCGAAGCTTAATAACAGCGACGTACAAATACAGAAATTTGATTAGCAAATGTTATGCTAACATTACCTAGCCACGGTCATCTGAAGTACGTCGGAAATGTTGGTGAACCAAAAAGTTTAGGCTTATGATAGTGGGTGATCTTGGTAGCGATGTTTGAATTAACAATATCGAGAGGGTCACCATTATCGATGAGACCCTTTTTGATAAATTGAATCTCCGAATCAGTAAGGGAGTCAGAGCAAATCTTTAAGGCGCGATGAATCAAACATTTTATTAGATTTATGTTTCTTTGTTTGGGACAAAAAGAGTCCTAGTGGCAATATAAGCCAGTAAATGTTGGTTTGCAGTACACGGATGTAAGAAACAATGAATCAGATTTATGCGATAGTACATCGAGAAAAGGAAGGGTGGAATTGAGGATAGGAGGGGTGGAATTGGGTACATTAAGAAATAATATGGAATCTGACTCATCGTTAAACATGTAAAATGTATCATCAACGTATCGGGAATAAGTGGTTTATTGATACGAGCCAAAAGATTATGCTCATGAAAACACACCAAGATATCGGCCAACGTAGCACTAAAATGGTGGCCCCATAGAAATGCCGTCAATTTGCTGATACATGACATTATCAAAACTGAATACGACAGACATGGTAGCAAACCGCATCCGTTCTACAAAGACCTCCTCAGAGATAGTGGGTCCGACTGAGAAATTACGATATAGTACATTAGCACAAATATCGATGGTTTCTTGTAAGGGAACGCATGTAGAACCATGGTAGAAAGGGCTACGCTGACTATGATGATAATGATGCTGATAGGTGAAAAGGAGAGCAAGCTATGTTGACAGCAATTGGCTTACAATGAAAACAGGCGAATATGAATAGGGAATGTTGACCCCCCTCAACCCACACAGCCTTAATCGCTTAGAAAATAAAATTTCCAAAGGTTTTAGTCATTTTTTAAACTAATTTTTACTTTCTTTTGAAGGATTTAGAAACGTTTCGTCTCCCGTTTTTTTTTTTCGTTTCTTTTTAATCGTTCGATATTGCTTATCGCGAAAGTCTTATGTGAGGGTAAGTGTCATTGCGTAATTAAAGCTTATAGTAAAACGATCTTCTAGTTTGCTCATAACCTTTAAAAGTTAGGAGTTTAAACATTTATTTTATTTTTGCACCGTTTTTAACACCGAGTGTGGAACGGTGTAAAACTAAAATGTGATCCGCATTGTAAATATTCACATCCGTTCACATTCAATGTTAAAAACAGTCCAAAAATTTTAAACTATTGATGTACATACTGAATTAAATTCTTAATGTACGTATATTGGATACGTCGTATTAGAACATTTCGAAACATTAATCCTCGCCAGGATTTATACGCTCATCTCATTTGTAAATTATTGAGAGGCAACATTTGCCACATTCTTCATTTTATATAAACAGCAAATCTTTATTTACGCATGTTCTAAAAAAAATCAAGTACATTTTTTTTGCAAATTATTTTCTTATTTATTTATTTATTTATTCAATTTTTTTACATTTAGGTGGAAATTTCTGGTGCTTTTACAGTTTAGCGGATACAAAAAAATACAACAAACTCAGGAATATCTGTTTGCCGTACGTACCTGTCACGGGTTGAATAAATCCTATAAAACACGTAAATTAATCAAGTAGTTTTTTTTATAAAAGAAAATAAAATTTTAGCCATGTACGAAGAGGACGGCCATTTTGAAAAAGTTTCCAAATGGGGATTGAAAGTTTTAAAAGGGGGATAACCGTAACTTCAAAAACCGCCCCATTTGATCACGTGACATCGAGAAATACATTTAACTTTTCCCATTTTTTTAAATAAAAATCACAATTTAAAAAAAAACACAATTTCTGAAAGATAACACAGACGTACTATATAAGACAAAATGAGATACATTTAACTTTTCCCTTTTAAAACTTTAAATCCCCCTTTGGAAACTTTCAATCCCCCTTTGGAAACTTTCAACCCCCCTTTGGAAACTTTCAAAATGGCTGTCCTCTTCGTACATGGCTAAAATATAATTTTCTTTTATAAAATAAAAACTACTTGATTAATTTACGTGCTTTATAGGATTTATTCAACCCGTGACAGGTCCGTACATCAAACAGATATTTCTCAGTTTGTTTTATTTAAAGTATCCGCTAAACTGTAAAAGCACCATTTTTTTCTTTTTTATTTGATATGAAAAGATGAAAAGAGGCTCGAAAAAAAAAGCTTTTTGAATGAGGCTCACCCAAATCAACGATTCTTAAAACCGAGTTTAAGTGTTAATCATTCTCCAAACCGGTTAAAAAAAAACTTTTTATTTTCATTTAAAATGAATTGATATCAATTAGACACCAAACTTTCAGATTATCGTGAAAATATTCCGATAAATGTATTTTCAAAGATTCCTGCATTCTTCAAGTCAGAGAATCCCCTAATGGGGCCGGTCCTTAACTTTAAAAGTTAGGGTTTAAACATTTATTTCAGTTGTGCACCGTTTTTAACACCGGGTGTGAAACGGTGTCAAACTTTCAAATACGATCAAGATTGTAAAGATTCACATCATCCTTTGACATTCCATATTAAAAACAGTTCACAAATGTTAAACTATCGATATGCATACTGCATTAAATTCTTAATGTAGGTATATTAAACATTATCCCTTAGGGTCTTCGATCTCTCTATACAAGGGTTTGTCAGGACAACCTGACATGAGGATACTTCACCATATAAGTAAACCCTGACCAAATATTCAAAATAACATAGTATTCGAAGCCCAAATAAGATCCGCTAAACACAACTATACACTGGCTCATACAAGGAATGGTGCACCTTCTCCTGGTAATGTTACCTCAAGTAACAGCACTGAGCTGGATACTTCACCAGACTAGATGAATTCTTGTTCTGGAATCCGGTAAGACCAAGAGACCACATGAAAAATATACTATAACATTGGGGGCAGGAAAATTAATATTCTTCACTTCTTTACTTCTTTACTAACTCAACGTTTAAGAGGTAGAGATTCTTGATTGAACACTCGGATATTTAAGTATCTCCTAGGGTTAGGGTTTGTGCACCGTTTTTAACACCGAGTGTGAAACGGTGCAAAACTTTAAAATGCGATCCAGATTGTAAATATTCACATTTGTTCGCATTCCATATTAGAAACAGTCCACAAATAAAATGGCATTTAAGATGAAATGAAAGAAAAACGAGTAATTATAAAATTTATTTGTTATTAAAAATAACAAATTAACAGAATTAAATTAACAGAATTATTTTCAATTGTGCGTCGTTATTGACGTACAGCAATCGAGTCTAGAATACTTAAATGTTTACATTGCTTTAGTCTATGACATTGTAAAGGAATAAATGCATATCAAATGTTCATATATAAAACACTAACAGAAACCGTAACAGAAAAAGGCATTTGTGGCAACAGTGAAATCGTAACAGAAAAATGCATTTGTGACAACAGTGAAACCGTAACAGAAAAATACATTTGTGACAACAGTGAAACCGTAACAGAAAAATGCATTTGTGACAACAGTGAAACCGTAACAGAAAAATGCATTTGTGACAACAGTGAAACCAAGATAGGAAATTGATATGTTGCAATCTGTTTCAATTACACAGAGAGCACTCAGTTAGTCAAAGGCTGACTGATTGCAGTTACAACGATATTTTTTCAATGAAAGCAATAGAGAAATGCTTCACCATTTGCCCATCTATGGAGGATTGTTGTCACATCTGGGCTGGTGCACCAACCACTAGCCTCTCCCTCTTGGACAGGGTCCAAAATAGAATCTCTAATCTAATATGGCCCACACTTCAGCTCCAGTCTTTGTGCCATCGCCGCAGAATTGCACCACTGTGCTTGTTTTACAATGAAATGTGGTCCGACGAGTTTGCTGCACTTGTGTCCCCTCTACGTAAAGACCCCCGATCAACCCGTCAGTCAGCAAAATCCCACCCCTTCACTGTGGAAGTCACCAGATGCCGGATGGCTTTCTATTCTAATAGCTTCTTTCTGCATACTGCTAACCTATGGAATCCCCTTCCTGCTTCCTGTTTCGTTGACTGTAGCAACATGCAGAAATTTAAATGTAATGTGAACAAGCATCTCGCTGCACAACTCCCCACTTAGGATGCCCCTAAATCACAGTAGCCCCTCACGTCTCAGTTGCATCGTGCCTTGTTTGGGGTGAAGAAAAGTTTTTTTTTAAAACTGCGAACATTAAAATCGGTTTCGGTTTCAGTTTAGTTTTTCATACGGAACAATGTGATGACATCAGCCTCGGCTGATACCACACAAAATAGTCGTGAAGGGTCAAGGAGGATGGAAATACCGAGGATAGAGAGCACTAAGCAGACCTCCACTGAAAAGGTGCAGAGAGTACAAGGACCTTGGGAAGGCTTATTGCCACTAAAATCTCAGAGAAGACCAATGGTCGTTGCCACCGAGAAATCTATGGTATGCGGCTGTTGTGATAACACAAAGTTATTTGCAATAGTTATCAAAAAAAGTGGAGAGTGCTGGAAATCTGGGGAGACTTGTTGTTACTTAGACTCCACGGAACACAATCGGTTATTGTCAGTGAGTAATCACTCATGATGACCTGTGACAATTCCTACTAAGTACATAATAATGATAATAATAATAATAATGATGATAATAATAATAATAATGATTATAATGATAATAATGATAATAATAATGATAATAATGATAATAATGACAATAATAATGATAATAATGATAATAATAATGATAATAATGATAATAATGATAATAATAATGATAATAATGATAATAATAATAATAATAATGATAATAATGATGATAATGATAATAATAATGATAATAATAATAATGATAATAATAATAATGATAATGATGATGATAATAATAATGATAATGATAATAATAATAATAATAATAATAATAATAATAATAATAATAATAATAATAATAATAATAATAATAATAATAATAAATTCATAAATGAATAAATAAACGCCAAGATACACAAGACCCAGGAAAATACCAAATGTTAACTCTATGGACAAAGAGACGAAACAGTAAACTATATCATAGGTGAATACTGCAAGCTGGCTTCAAACGAATATAAACATAGACATTACGTGGTTTGCAAGGTAACCCATTGGAAGCTGATTATACTTTGTACACACAGACAAATGGCATAAACAGAAACTTGAATTTATGCTAACGAAGTTAAGAGTTATTCCCCTTTGAGTGAACTTTTTAAATAAATAAATACCAAAATGGAGTTTTGTCGGAATACGTGGAAACAATTGACCAAGAAATAGAGGAGAAAATAAATTTAAAAAATGATGCATCCATTAATGGAATAAACAAATTTAATAAGAGAACAAGACTGGGTCGACAAGATTGAATTTACCAGCGAGTAAAATTGCAATTATCGAATTTGTAAAAGGGCGGATTGGATAAGAGGAAGATGAAGAAGCTGGCATTATCATTCGTAAGGATGTTAATAAAAGATGATAAGATGTCGTCGCGTTGCATTGTCAACCGAAACCAAAGTTGGAAATATGTTTCATGCATGACGCAACAAAACTAACTCCGACGGGGGGGGGGAAGAAATCGATATTAGATTAATTACTAGCAAGATTCTGGTAAATGTCACGGTCAATTAAAGAAGATAGGTTTTTATTTTATCGTTTTACTAGCAAGGACACCTGGCATTGCCCGGGATTGAGTGATGAACCCTAGGTCCTTTTATGCCCAAATCCATAACATCAAATTTCAGGAATTTTTAGATGAGGATTGATAATTTGTATTATGTGCATTATTTGGACTACCGTTCTCATCTTGAATGTAATTCTAACAACGTTTCAGCCGATTTAACCTCCGACCTTCTGACAACGAGCTCGACATAAAGATTCTTGAATCTATTATTTGCTGACGACACCACGTTCTACTCTCGTCATGTGGGCAAAACAGACACGCACATAACCGAAGCAATAACTGAATCCTTAGAAAATGACCTCTAGACTGTAGTAGATTGAAGTTATAAATGGATGGTAACTTTTAATGCCACAAAGACAAAGCTTCTTTCCTTTCAATAACTAAAAGAAACCTCTTCAACCACCGATTGTCATGGCAAATAACACCCTATCTGACAGTCCAACATTCAAACTCCTCGGCCTAACTTTCACAGATAAAATGAATTGGAACAAATACATAGAAGACATTGCCAAAGCTTCTAGAAAGAAAGTGGGCTCCCTTTACCATGCTAGTAAACTTCTAACACCTGACATTATCCTGTATCTCTACAAAGCCACCATTCACCCATGCATGGAGTATTTTTACCACATCTGGGTTGGTGCATCATCCACTAGTCTCTCCCTCTTAGACAAGGTCCAAAAAAGAGTCGCCAACTTAATAGGTCCCTCACTATCCACCAAGCTCCAGCCCCTGTCCCATCGCTGCAATGTTGCATCCTTGTGCTTGTTTTACAAGTACTTCAATGGAATGTGCTCTGATGAACTTGCTGTACTAGTCCCCCCTCGACGTTAATTCACTAGACCATTCACTGTGGCGGTCCCCAGATGCCGAAGTAGTTTCTTTCCACGTGCTGCTGGCCTCTGGAACTCCCTCCCTGCTCCCTGTTTCCCCGACTGTGCTTACATGCAGAAATTTAAAACTAATGTGAACAGACATCTTGCTGCACAGCTCCTAACTTAAGATGACCCCAAAAACCTACACCCTAATTCTCAGTAGCCCCTTTCGTCTACAGTGGCGGCCTGCTTTGTTTGGGGTGAACTATGTAAAAGAAAAAAAAAGACGCACATAAAGAAGGACGGAGGTTACATCAGCCGAAACGTTGTGAAAATAGCATCCAAGATGAATACAGTAATCCGAATAACCCACATAATAAAAACCATAACATAATATTACCTTTTCACATTGTAAAATATTCAGTTTTGAGAGTGGGGCCCAAGGATGTACCCAGCATCTATTAAGTGAAACGGGGATGTGAGTACAGTGACGTTTATTAAAAGTTTGAGGCACACTCGGTGTTTCTCAGGAATGAATGAGGACCGTCGTGAACTTCTACTTCAAGCCCTGAACCCCATATCAATTTTTCTATTCTTATTTTCTATAATTTCGAAATACAACTAAAGAAATATAAACTAAAACGTGGCTTTTCCTTTTTATGGATGCCAAGCGTGAACTTAGGCCACGTGATGATGTAGTTCCCCTCCCCTATTTGATCAAAATAAAATATACTTATCCAAGTTTCCCAAATAATGTACTTTCAGAATATTTATATCGTTATAGGTTTTGTCTCTATATTTAAGTTATAAATACAATAAAATTAAGTTGTCCAGCGCAAACACAGACCTTACAAATGTATTGTGCACCTTTTGATCAAAATGAAATGTACGTATCCAAGTAATGTAGTTTTAGAATATATATATATATATATATATATATATATATATATATATATATATATATATTAATTATGACAATATATGTATTAGCATATCCGTACCTTTTAATTAGCAGTCTCTTAAAAAGATTCAGCTCGATGATTGTCAATCAGTAACAACAGAGCATATATAAGTCAGGTTAATTTTATATTCCATGTTTTATTTATTTTTTTCGCATTTCCAAAAAATATGGCATTTCTGTGAGGTCCGTTTCCTTTGCCGTGAACAAAACAACATTTTGATGTCAATATCGTGATCCACTGTATAGTGTAGGTTCTTTTCAAGACGTTTGAATCCAATAACATTTTATTCTTGGTGGATTTTTCTAATGATTTTGCAATGTTGCAGAGACGATATTGACATCAAAATATTGTTTGGCTCACGGCAAAAGAAACGGACCGTAAAAATACATCCACCACAAATGTTATGTTTTTTGGAAATGTGAAAAAATAAAAATAAAAAATAAAAAAGTAAAAACATGGTTATTAGAATATAAAATGAGCCTGACACATATATATATATATATATATATATATATATATATATATATATATATATGTGTGTGTGTGTGTGTGTGTGTATAGGCAGCATATTCTCTTTTAGGCAAGTATTGTTGAATATAAGAGACAACTCATGTCTAGATATCCTTTAGTAGATCCTTTCAATAGTTCGAATCAGGATCTTAGTTTCGGAGGGAAATTGGCTGATGAATTTGCCATAGTTTGGATTTGTCTCCCAAGTACTTTCAGACCCATCCGGGGTCATCTTTACGGGAATGAGGTTAATCAAGTACAGACCATGTGTTAGTATTATAGAAGGTTTGGGCGGGAATTATGTAATAAGTACGAAACTATATTTAGAACTATAGACATTTTAGTATATTATTACTTATATTAAAGTTAATTCTATTAATTAGGGTTTTTTTGGTTTTTATATATAGGGCTTTTACCATATGGAGTTTTTGTTTGTTAGTACTATATTCCAAGATTTTGGTATTTTCTACTAAGAGTTTTCTGAATTCCGATCGGGGGCAGGAGTGGTCGTTAGTTAAGTGTTGGGCTATGGCGCTAGTATCAGACAAATGCATCGTCAATCTTCTCAACAAAGTCGTGGTAGTTAAACCTATATATATGTTTTTTTCTTGGCTGTCGGAGACACAGTCTCCCAAAGGACATTTAAACTCATTAACAAGGTTTGTCTTATCCAAAACTCTAATCGAGGGGGAAGAATTATTTGTGATAATAAGGTTAATGGTTTTTACTTTATTGTAGAAAATGATCAGTTTTACTTTTTTATTTGGGTCAGTAGGGAATACGTTCTTATTAATAATATTTCTTAGAACTTGTTCATCTATTTTATAATTGTGATGGAACTGGTTGCGATAAAATAGTTTAATAGTTGTGTTAAGTGGAGAATTTGATTTATTATTATTATTATTATTATTATTATTACAGCATTGCTAGTAGGACTGTCTTCGGTGGTGTTGGCGAAGCACTCGCGTAGCTCTGGTATTGCCGTTCTGCTGGTGTTAATGTGAGAGTTTTTTCTGCTTGGTTCAATGAATCTACTTGGACTGGAGATAGACTTTACTGCCACTGTGGTAGCTACGTGTGGTGAGAACACAGTTCAGTGAGGGTCTCCGTGTGGTGACAAGGTCACACTGGTGCCAGTGATGGGATCTTGGGTGTCGCCAGGATACTCGATAATGTGGCTTTGTAGTGAAGAATGTGTTGGTTATGCAGAGGTTGTGGTAGGAGCACAACTCAAGGAACCTCTGTCCATTCTCGTTTAGCCTGCCAACACCAAAATGACCAATGCAGTCGGGCCAAGAGTCGTAATCGGAACCCACTCATGCATTGAAGTCACCGAGCAGATACAATTTATCTGTGACAGAGATGTATTTGATTGTGATGACAAGCTCCTCATAGAATTGGTCTTTGGTCTCAGCTGAAGAGCATGGGAGTGTTAACTGGGCCTGAGGCGGCTGATAAGTGGAGAGACAAGATTCTGGCTGTACCACTGGATGGTGGTTATATAGTGGTGAGTAGAGAATTCTTCACTACGAATCTAACGCCATGCATTCTTTGTAGTTCTGTTCTTTCGGTCGATGATAACTGTTTTTCTGGAGTCATTGACCTGTTGTAAATCATCAGAGAGGCCATGGCACATCGTCCTGACATATCAGCTTGCTATTCGCAAGATTTTTGGTTTTGTTATTCTTTGTTTGTTTGATGCAGGATGTTCAGTCTGCTTATTTGGTCTTTTCCCTAGCTCCAAGCACCTATTGAAGGTATAATATAACGAGCACCTTCTCTGTCTGTCTGTCTGTCTGTCTGCCTGTCTGTCTGTCTGTCTGTCCGTCCTGGGGAATGTTTGTAAACAGAAGAGAGAGTGGGGGGCTCGTCGAGTAATTAACATTTAATTAATTAAGCTTTTCGACTAAGCATTCATAATATTTGTATACCTGTAGAATTAGGAAACTATTATTAATTAATTAAATTTACATTAGATAACATTAAATAACCTTATTAGATTAGAGAAGAACGAAATTTCAAAACGAGGCTGCGATTAGAAGTGTAAACGTGGCAAGAATCTTACTTAAATTAATAGCACCTTTCTGGCTGGGAGCTGCCCATCTTGACGAGTGGGACTGCGATTGTTCCTATCACCGTCAGAAACGCTGGAGTTACGCTAATCGTTTCTAGCTTATTACTCATACTGTTGTCTCCTGTGTTGCTCCTGACACTGCAAACAGTGGCACTGAAATGGCCTCCCCGGGGCACAAGCCTGGGCAATTTGTATAGAGATCCTGAACTGCCCAGACATCAGAATTCCCCTCTTGGCAATACATTTAGCACCCGCTTAGCTGCAGGAGCTGCCAAAAGAAGTAATTGCGATATCAAACCATCTTCGGGCTCCACTCCAGATTTAGTTTCTGGGTTTACTCCCATAGCCTTTCTCCTCTCGTAGATACCCGCAGTGGAGCCATAATCCAATGGCTGGGTTTCACGTTGTCATTAAAATTCTTCTTGGACCTCTTCTGCCATGGACGATGATCTGTGTCTAGGAGATTCATACGCCAAGTGGTGCCGTGTAAACACACCACACCCTCACATCGTTTAGCCTGTTTGCTGAAGCGGTTTTCCATGGCATGGCGCTTGGAGCCAACATATGAGCGATTTAGGAGATGAGTGAGGACCAGTGATGCAGTCCTCCCTACCAGGTAGGATGCAGCTTGCCGAACTTGAAAAATACTACCTCTACCGAGAGCCCCCGATATATATAACAACTTAAAAAGAAGCAAAATTGTGACATATTCATCATTAAGTATACAATTTATAGGAGAAAAAAAATGTATATATATATATAAAAAATGAAATGGTTGGTCGCTTGAAGCATTGCTAGTAAACAAGTAAATATGAAGGTGAGAATCTTAGTAATCTATTACATATCTCAACTATTGCATTTTCTGCAGAACTTGTGTTTCTATTTTTTGAATAGCAGCGTCCACTTGACTCTCTTCAACTGACACAGCCAGTCAAATTTTTGTTTTCTTTTTGAAAAAGAGAGGTTGTTACTTTCGAAATGATTAAAGTCTCTACCATTCCGGACCTTTAAATATTAAACAGTAAGCCCACCAATTATACAATTTACTATCTTTATATTTAAATTTTGAAATATAAATGAATTGATCTGAGATTTATTGTCTCTTGTCATTTATTTTTGTTCATTCTTATTCCACCTTCCGGTTTTTCAACATTGTAATGCTTCTGCCTCGGAATTCTCACCTTGATATATATATATATATATATATATATATATATATATATATATATATATATATATATATATAATAAAGATGACGATAGAAGCCCTTTTAACAATGCGTGAAAGATTTATTTCTTTTTTCTTTTTTTCCAATTAATTTCGGAGGATAAAACCTCCATCATCAGAGATATATTTAACTCTTTTTTTTTATATAAAATAAACAAACTTTTACTTTTGTTTATAGGTAAGACGTCTTGGGTTGGTGTGACGCTCTCCGCTAAGATGTAACAGGCGGAAGTGAGAATAAGAACGAAAAAGCCAGAGCACGCTGGGAGTTTAATTCTTTAGATATTGTTCGTTTTTTTTTTTTAAGCATTGAATGAAAATGTAATAAAGATGACGTTATATATATTAAAGTAAGGAAGTCCACATCTTTGAAGCACGGATTAGAATGTATTAAATATTTTTGAAAATCAACAATCGTGCAATATTTTTATAAATGAAAAATTCATTTATTTAAATTTTTTATCGCGAATTTTCGTTGTAAAATACAACCTTGTCAAGCGAGACTGTCCTATAGTTTTTTTTTTTGGTTTTTCTTCCTCCTCATTTTGATGGTGGTATTAATCCTGAGGGGTCGAAAATGAGGAGGAAGAAAAGGAAAAAAACTATAGGACAGTCTCGCTTGACAAGATTGTATTTTACAACGAAAATTTGGGATTAAAAAAATTTAAATAAATGAATTTTTCATTTATTAAAATATTGCACGATTGTTGATTTTCAAAAATATTTAATATATATATATATATGTAGTATAGAAAAATATAAAAATTGACGTCTCTTTTTTCAGCTAGCCATGAAAAAATAATTAAAAATATGAATTAAGTTTGTTAATTAAATATTGTTGTGGGCTCTGTCTTTGAGGCATTTGTAGTCCAATAGTTATTCTGCTTTCTGACTGGACTATTAGCAAAATTTTTATGACTTTCCTTCTTAATGATGTCGATGTCGTGACTTAATGACATTTGTCTCAGAAACGCATGTACACTAAGACTTTGTTGATGTCGAATTTTTGGAACTTGTATCCTGAAAGATGACTTCGTATCTCCAAATTGTTTTATATATAAGCTATGGTTTGTGCAAAGCATATATTTATTTAATACCTGCAGTATTCATTGCTTTCTGATCCCCTTGGTTTATTGCACATTTCACCTATGTAACGTTGAGATGTTGATTTCTTTATCTACTTAGGATGCAATCTAAGTCAAAGCATTTAACTTTACTTATATATATATATATATATATATATATATATATATATATATATATATATATATATATATATATAAATTAGGAAAGTTCATTTTATAAAGCATCTTTTGAAAGTTAATATAAATATAGAGGCAAAAATGCCTTCAAAAACCATGTATTTGATGCGAGTAATTAAATCAAAAGAAAAAGAAAAATATTTCGAAACATTTAAAAAAATATTTAAAAATACCTTCCGTTTTTTTTTCT
>OY744520.1:212551735-212564235 GCA_963556195.1 Sepiola atlantica
CCCTGTACATAATCTTTAGACGATTACCCCTGTACATAATCTTTAGATGATTACCCCTGTACATAATCTTTAGATGATTACCCCTATACATAATCTTTAGATGATTACCCCTGTACATAATCTTTAGATGATTACCCCTGTACATAATCTTTAGATGATTACCCCTGTACATAATCTTTAGATGATTATCCCTGTACATAATCTTTAGATGATTACCCCTGTACATAATCTTTAGATGATTACACCTGTACATAATCTTTAGATGATTACCCCTGTACATAATCTTTAGATGATTACCCTTATACATAATCTTTAGATGATTACCCCTGTACATAATCTTTAGATGATTATCCCTGTACATAATCTTTAGATGATTACCCCTGTACATAATCTTTAGATGATTACCCCTGTACATAATCTTTAGATGATTATCCCTGTACATAATCTTTAGATGATTACCCCTGTACATAATCTTTAGATGATTACCCCTGTACATAATCTTTAGATGATTACCCCTGTACATAATCTTTAGATGATTATCCCTGTACATAATCTTTAGATGATTACCCCTGTACATAATCTTTAGATGATTACCCTTATACATAATCTTTAGATGATTACCCCTATACATAATCTTTAGATGATTACCCCTATACATAATCTTTAGATGATTACCTCTGTACATAATCTTTAGATGATTACTCATGTACATAATCTTTAGATGATTACCCCTATACATAATCTTTAGATGATTACCCCTGTACATAATCTTTAGATGATTACCCTTATACATAATCTTTAGATGATTACCCCTATACATAATCTTTAGATGATTACCCCTATACATAATCTTTAGATGATTACCCCTGTACATAATCTTTAGATGATTACCCTTATACATAATCTTTAGATGATTACCCCTGTACATAATCTTTAGATGATTACCCCTATATATAATCTTTAGATGATTACCCCTGTACATAATCTTTACATGATTTCCCTTGTACATAATCTTTACATGATTACCCCTGTACATAATCTTTAGATGATTACCCCTATACATAATCTTTAGATGATTATCCCTGTACATAATCTTTACATGATTTCCCTTGTACATAATCTTTAGATGATTACCCCTGTACATAATCTTTAGATCATTACCCCTGTACATAATCTTTACATGATTACCCCTGTACATAATCTTTAGATGATTACCCCTGTACATAATCTTTAGATGATTACCCCTGTACATAATCTTTAGATGATCAATCCTATACATAATCTTTAGATGATTACCCCTGTACATAATCTTTAGATGATTACCCCTGTACATAATCTTTAGATGATTACCCTTGTACATAATCTTTAGATGATTACCCCTGTACATAATCTTTAGATGATTACCCCTGTACATAATCTTTAGATGATTACCCCTGTACATAATCTTTAGATGATTACCCCTGTACATAATCTTTAGATGATTACCCCTGTACATAATCTTTAGATGATTACCCTTGTACATAATCTTTAGATGATTACCCCTGTACATAATCTTTAGATGATTACCCCTGTACATAATCTTTAGATGATTACCCCTGTACATAATCTTTAGATGATTACCCTTATACATAATCTTTAGATGATTACCCCTATACATAATCTTTAGATGATTACCCCTATACATAATCTTTAGATGATTACCTCTGTACATAATCTTTAGATGATTACTCATGTACATAATCTTTAGATGATTACCCCTATACATAATCTTTAGATGATTACCCCTGTACATAATCTTTAGATGATTACCCTTATACATAATCTTTAGATGATTACCCCTATACATAATCTTTAGATGATTACCCCTATACATAATCTTTAGATGATTACCCCTGTACATAATCTTTAGATGATTACCCTTATACATAATCTTTAGATGATTACCCCTGTACATAATCTTTAGATGATTACCCCTATATATAATCTTTAGATGATTACCCCTGTACATAATCTTTACATGATTTCCCTTGTACATAATCTTTACATGATTACCCCTGTACATAATCTTTAGATGATTACCCCTATACATAATCTTTAGATGATTATCCCTGTACATAATCTTTACATGATTTCCCTTGTACATAATCTTTACATGATTACCCCTGTACATAATCTTTAGATGATTACCCCTGTACATAATCTTTAGATGATTACCCCTATACATAATCTTTAGATGATTACCCCTGTACATAATCTTTAGATGATTACCCTTGTACATAATCTTTAGATGATTACCCTTGTACATAATCTTTAGATGATTACCCCTGTACATAATCTTTAGATGATTACCCCTGTACATAATCTTTAGATGATTACCCCTGTACATAATCTTTAGATGATTACCCCTGTACATAATCTTTAGATGATTACCCCTGTACATAATCTTTAGATGATTACCCTTGTACATAATCTTTAGATGATTACCCCTGTACATAATCTTTAGATGATTACCCCTGTACATAATCTTTAGATGATTACCCCTATACATAATCTTTAGATGATTACCCCTATACATAATCTTTAGATGATTACCCCTGTACATAATCTTTAGATGATTACCCCTGTACATAATCTTTAGATGATTACCCCTGTACATAATCTTTAGATGATTACCCCTGTACATAATCTTTAGATGATTACCCCTATACATAATCTTTAGATGATTACCCCTGTACATAATCTTTAGATGATTAAACTTGTACATAATCTTTAGATGATTACCCCTGTACATAATCTTTAGATGATTACCCCTGTACATAATCTTTAGATGATTACCCCTGTACATAATCTTTACATGATTACCCCTGTACATAATCTTTAGATGATTACCCCTGTACATAATCTTTAGATCATTACCCCTGTACATAATCTTTAGATGATTACCCCTATACATAATCTTTAGATGATTACCCCTGTACATAATCTTTAGATGATTACCCCTGTACATAATCTTTAGATGATTACCCCTGTACATAATCTTTAGATGATTACCCTTATACATAATCTTTAGATGATTACCCCTGTACATAATCTTTAGATGATTATCCCTGTACATAATCTTTAGATGATTACCCCTGTACATAATCTTTAGATGATTACCCCTGTACATAATCTTTAGATTATTATCCCTGTACATAATCTTTAGATGATTACCCCTGTACATAATCTTTAGATGATTACCCCTGTACATAATCTTTAGATGATTACCCCTGTACATAATCTTTAGATGATTACCCCTGTACATAATCTTTAGATGATTACCCTTATACATAATCTTTAGATGATTACCCCTCTACATAATCTTTAGATGATTACTCATGTACATAATCTTTAGATGATTACCCTTGTACATAATCTTTAGATGATTACCCCTATACATAATCTTTAGATGATTATCCCTGTACATAATCTTTAGATGATTACCCTTATACATAATCTTTAGATGATTACCCCTATACATAATCTTTAGATGATTACCCCTATACATAATCTTTAGATGATTACCTCTGTACATAATCTTTAGATGATAACTCATGTACATAATCTTTAGATGATTACCCCTATACATAATCTTTAGATGATTACCCCTGTACATAATCTTTAGATGATTACCCTTATACATAATCTTTAGATGATTACCCCTATACATAATCTTTAGATGATTACCCCTATACATAATCTTTAGATGATTACCCCTGTACATAATCTTTAGATGATTACCCCTGTACATAATCTTTAGATGATTACCCCTATACATAATCTTTAGATGATTACCCTTATACATAATCTTTAGATAATTACCCCTGTACATAATCTTTAGATGATTACCCCTGTACATAATCTTTAGATGATTACCCTTATACATAATCTTTAGATGATTACCCCTGTACATAATCTTTAGATGATTACCCTTATACATAATCTTTAGATGATTACCCCTGTACATAATCTTTAGATGATTACTCCTATACATAATCTTTAGATGATTACCCCTATACATAATCTTTAGATGATTACCCCTGTACATAATCTTTAGATGATTACCCTTGTACATAATCTTTAGATGATTACCCCTATACATAATCTTTAGATGATTATCCCTGTACATAATCTTTAGATGATTACCCCTGTACATAATCTTTAGATGATTACCCTTATACATAATCTTTAGATGATTACCCCTATACATAATCTTTAGATGATTACCCCTGTACATAATCTTTAGATGATTTCCTTTGTACATAATCTTTAGATGATTACCCCTGTTCATAATCTTTAGATGATTACCCCTATACATAATCTTTAGATGATTACCCCTGTACATAATCTTTAGATGATTACCCTTATACATAATCTTTAGATGATTACCCCTGTACATAATCTTTAGATGATTACTCATGTACATAATCTTTAGATGATTACCCCTATACATAATCTTTAGATGATTACCCTTGTACATAATCTTTAGATGATTACCCCTATACATAATCTTTAGATGATTATCCCTGTACATAATCTTTAGATGATTACCCCTGTACATAATCTTTAGATGATTACCCTTATACATAATCTTTAGATGATTACCCCTATACATAATCTTTAGATGATTACCCCTATACATAATCTTTAGATGATTACCCCTGTACATAATCTTTAGATGATTACCCCTGTACATAATCTTTAGATGATTACTCATGTACATAATCTTTAGATGATTACCCCTATACATAATCTTTAGATGATTACCCTTGTACATAATCTTTAGATGATTACCCCTGTACATAATCTTTAGATGATTACCCCTGTACATAATCTTTAGATGATTACCCCTGTACATAATCTTTAGATGATTACCCCTGTACATAATCTTTAGATGATTACCCCTGTACATAATCTTTAGATGATTACCCTTGTACATAATCTTTAGATGATTACCCCTGTACATAATCTTTAGATGATTACCCCTGTACATAATCTTTAGATGATTACCCCTATACATAATCTTTAGATGATTACCCCTATACATAATCTTTAGATGATTACCCCTGTACATAATCTTTAGATGATTACCCCTGTACATAATCTTTAGATGATTACCCCTGTACATAATCTTTAGATGATTACCCCTGTACATAATCTTTAGATGATTACCCCTATACATAATCTTTAGATGATTACCCCTGTACATAATCTTTAGATGATTAAACTTGTACATAATCTTTAGATGATTACCCCTGTACATAATCTTTAGATGATTACCCCTGTACATAATCTTTAGATGATTACCCCTGTACATAATCTTTACATGATTACCCCTGTACATAATCTTTAGATGATTACCCCTGTACATAATCTTTAGATCATTACCCCTGTACATAATCTTTAGATGATTACCCCTATACATAATCTTTAGATGATTACCCCTGTACATAATCTTTAGATGATTACCCCTGTACATAATCTTTAGATGATTACCCCTGTACATAATCTTTAGATGATTACCCTTATACATAATCTTTAGATGATTACCCCTGTACATAATCTTTAGATGATTATCCCTGTACATAATCTTTAGATGATTACCCCTGTACATAATCTTTAGATGATTACCCCTGTACATAATCTTTAGATTATTATCCCTGTACATAATCTTTAGATGATTACCCCTGTACATAATCTTTAGATGATTACCCCTGTACATAATCTTTAGATGATTACCCCTGTACATAATCTTTAGATGATTACCCCTGTACATAATCTTTAGATGATTACCCTTATACATAATCTTTAGATGATTACCCCTCTACATAATCTTTAGATGATTACTCATGTACATAATCTTTAGATGATTACCCTTGTACATAATCTTTAGATGATTACCCCTATACATAATCTTTAGATGATTATCCCTGTACATAATCTTTAGATGATTACCCTTATACATAATCTTTAGATGATTACCCCTATACATAATCTTTAGATGATTACCCCTATACATAATCTTTAGATGATTACCTCTGTACATAATCTTTAGATGATAACTCATGTACATAATCTTTAGATGATTACCCCTATACATAATCTTTAGATGATTACCCCTGTACATAATCTTTAGATGATTACCCTTATACATAATCTTTAGATGATTACCCCTATACATAATCTTTAGATGATTACCCCTATACATAATCTTTAGATGATTACCCCTGTACATAATCTTTAGATGATTACCCCTGTACATAATCTTTAGATGATTACCCCTATACATAATCTTTAGATGATTACCCTTATACATAATCTTTAGATAATTACCCCTGTACATAATCTTTAGATGATTACCCCTGTACATAATCTTTAGATGATTACCCTTATACATAATCTTTAGATGATTACCCCTGTACATAATCTTTAGATGATTACCCTTATACATAATCTTTAGATGATTACCCCTGTACATAATCTTTAGATGATTACTCCTATACATAATATTTAGATGATTACCCCTATACATAATCTTTAGATGATTACCCCTGTACATAATCTTTAGATGATTACCCTTGTACATAATCTTTAGATGATTACCCCTATACATAATCTTTAGATGATTATCCCTGTACATAATCTTTAGATGATTACCCCTGTACATAATCTTTAGATGATTACCCTTATACATAATCTTTAGATGATTACCCCTATACATAATCTTTAGATGATTACCCCTGTACATAATCTTTAGATGATTTCCTTTGTACATAATCTTTAGATGATTACCCCTGTACATAATCTTTAGATGATTACCCCTATACATAATCTTTAGATGATTACCCCTGTACATAATCTTTAGATGATTACCCTTATACATAATCTTTAGATGATTACCCCTGTACATAATCTTTAGATGATTACTCATGTACATAATCTTTAGATGATTACCCCTATACATAATCTTTAGATGATTACCCTTGTACATAATCTTTAGATGATTACCCCTATACATAATCTTTAGATGATTATCCCTGTACATAATCTTTAGATGATTACCCCTGTACATAATCTTTAGATGATTACCCTTATACATAATCTTTAGATGATTACCCCTATACATAATCTTTAGATGATTACCCCTATACATAATCTTTAGATGATTACCCCTGTACATAATCTTTAGATGATTACCCCTGTACATAATCTTTAGATGATTACTCATGTACATAATCTTTAGATGATTACCCCTATACATAATCTTTAGATGATTACCCCTGTACATAATCTTTAGATGATTACCCCTATACATAATCTTTAGATGATGACCCCTGTACATAATCTTTAGATGATTACCCCTATACATAATCTTTAGATGATTACCCCTATACATAATCTTTAGATGATTACCCTTATACATAATCTTTACATGATTACCCCTTTACATAATCTTTAGATGATTACATTTATACATAATCTTTAGATGATTACCCCTATACATAATCTTTAGATGATTACCCCTATACATAATCTTTAGATGATTACCCCTGTACATAATCTTTAGATGATTACCCCTATACATAATCTTTAGGTGATTACTCATGTACATAATCTTTAGATGATTACTCATGTACATAATCTTTAGATGATTACCCCTATACATAATCTTTAGATGATTACCCTTGTACATAATCTTTAGATGATTACCCCTATACATAATCTTTAGATGATTACTCCTATACATAATCTTTAGATGATTACCCCTATACATAATCTTTAGATGATTACCCCTGTACATAATCTTTAGATGATTACCCCTGTACATAATCTTTAGATGATTACTCCTATACATAATCTTTAGATGATTACCCCTATACATAATCTTTAGATGATTACCCCTGTACATAATCTTTAGATGATTACCCCTGTACATAATCTTTAGATGATTACCCCTATACATAATCTTTAGATGATTATCCCTGTACATAATCTTTAGATGATTATCCCTGTACATAATCTTTAGATGATTACCCTTGTACATAATCTTTAGATGATTACCCCTATACATAATCTTTAGATGATTACCCCTATACATAATCTTTAGATGATTACCCCTATACATAATCTTTAGATGATTACCCCTGTACATAATCTTTAGATGATTACCCCTATACATAATCTTTAGGTGATTACTCATGTACATAATCTTTAGATGATTACTCATGTACATAATCTTTAGATGATTACCCCTATACATAATCTTTAGATGATTACCCCTGTACATAATCTTTAGATGATTACCCCTATACATAATCTTTAGATGATTACCCCTATACATAATCTTTAGGTGATTACCCCTATACATAATCTTTAGATGATTACCCCTGTACATAATCTTTAGATGATTACCCCTGTACATAATCTTTAGATGATTACCCTTGTACATAATCTTTAGATGATTACCCCTGTACAAAATCTTTAGATGATTACTCTTATACATAATCTTTAGATGATTACCCCTATACATAATCTTTAGATGATTACCCCTGTACATAATCTTTAGATGATTACCCTTGTACATAATCTTTAGATGATTACCCCTATACATAATCTTTAGATGATTATCCCTGTACATAATCTTTAGATGATTACCTTTGTACATAATCTTTAGATGATTACCCCTATACATAATCTTTAGATGATTACCCTTGTACATAATCTTTAGATGATTACCCCTATACATAATCTTTAGATGATTACCCCTATACATAATCTTTAGATGATTACCTCTGTACATAATCTTTAGATGATTACCCTTATACATAATCTTTAGATGATTACCCCTATACATAATCTTTAGATGATTACCCCTATACATAATCTTTAGATGATTACCCCTATACATAATCTTTAGATGATTACCCCTGTACATAATCTTTAGATGATTACCCTTGTACATAATCTTTAGATGATTACCCCTATACATAATCTTTAGATGATTACCCCTGTACATAATCTTTAGATGATTACCCTTGTACATAATCTTTAGATGATTACCCCTATACATAATCTTTAGATGATTACCCCTATACATAATCTTTAGATGATTACCCCTATACATAATCTTTAGATGATTACCCCTGTACATAATCTTTAGATGATTACCCTTGTACATAATCTTTAGATGATTACCCCTGTACATAATCTTTAGATGATTACCCCTGTACATAATCTTTAGATGATTACCCCTATACATAATCTTTAGATGATTACCCCTATACATAATCTTTAGATGATTACCCATATACATAATCTTTAGATGATTACCCCTGTACATAATCTTTAGATGATTACCCCTGTACATAATCTTTAGATGATTACCCTTGTACATAATCTTTAAATGATTACCCCTGTACATAATCTTTAGATGATTACCCCTATACATAATCTTTAGGTGATTACTCATGTACATAATCTTTAGATGATTACTCATGTACATAATCTTTAGATGATTACCCCTATACATAATCTTTAGATCATTACCCCTGTACATAATCTTTAGATGATTACTCATGTACATAATCTTTAGATGATTACCCCTATACATAATCTTTAGATGATTACCCGTGTACATAATCTTTAGATGATTACCCCTATACATAATCTTTAGGTGATTACCCCTGTACATAATCTTTAGATGATTACACCTATACATAATCTTTAGATGATTACCCTTATACATAATCTTTAGATGATTACCCCTGTACATAATCTTTAGATGATTACCCTTGTACATAATCTTTAGATGATTATCCCTATACATAATCCTTAGATGATTACCCCTATACATAATATTTAAATGATTACCCCTATACATAATCTTTAGATGATTACCCCTATACATAATCTTTAGGTGATTACCCCTATACATAATCTTTAGATGATTACCCTTGTACATAATCTTTAGATGATTATCCTTATACATAATCCTTAGATGATTACCCCTATACATAATATTTAAATGATTACCCCTATACATAATCTTTAGATGATTACCCCTATACATAATCTTTAGGTGATTACCCCTATACATAATCTTTAGATGATTACCCTTGTACATAATCTTTAGATGATTATCCCTGTACATAATCTTTAGATGATTACCCCTATACATAATCTTTAGATGATTACCCCTGTACATAATCTTTAGATGATTACACCTATACATAATCTTTAGATGATTACCCCTATACATAATCTTTAGATGATTACCCCTGTACATAATCTTTAGATGATTACCCCTATACATAATCTTTAGGTGATTACCCCTATACATAATCTTTAGATGATTACCCCTATACATAATCTTTAGATGATTACCCCTGTACATAATCTTTAGATCATTACCCCTATACATAATCTTTAGATCATTACCCCTATACATAATCTTTAGATCATTACCCCTATACATAATCTTTAGATGATTACCCCTATACATAATCTTTAGATAATTACCCCTGTACATAATCAGTTTTTTTTCTTTCATAAATCCATTTTACATAACTCTAATCTGTGCTAATTTTTTCCTAATATCGAATTGAATTGTTTTGTTTGCAGGCTTTTGTTGTAAGGAGCTTTTTTCCTCCTCAATTTAACAGAATAATCTTACCCCCCTTTTTAGTGTATCTCGAGAATAAATACACAAATAATTCATGTAAATTAGGTTTTGTTTCCTCACCGTTTTTGTCATCATTGTCTTCGTTTTTGCTTATTTCCGACCATCATATTTCTACAAGAATATACTTATTGAACATGGTGTCGCCAGCAATGGAAACCATGTACATTTTCATGAAAGTATATAAAATGGAGTATCTAATATTCTAATTTTACAAGGCAAAAATATATTTTAAAGCCAACATTAATGCTTTCAACACACGCATGCGCATACATTGGTTCAGAGCTAAAGATGGCGGCGTTAACTATCATTCCAAATCACATCAAATCCGGCGATAAACAAAGAATGTACAGACAATATTCAATCGTCTACTTTAAACCTTAGATTCTCTCCAGTAACCGACAAATGAAGTGTTGCCAACGTGTCTAGTCATTCTACGTCTCCTTTTTTATTTTTAGCCGCCTCCCCCCCTTCAATTAAGTGTCGGGCTTTGATTATTGAGTGAACATCAACAATACACATATTTGGAATGAAAAGAACAAAGAGAGTCTGACTTCTGCCATTTTCTTTTGGTCTGATTGACGATGAAGTCTCAATTGCATCTGATGATGTTAAGTATGACGAGGCGGTCTGGTTTGTACAAGATGAATATCAACAGCAATATGCAACAATGTTAAGTAAATAACGAGTGGTTGAAAGAGGCTTTGATTGGTTGAGCTTGATCATGTGTTAGGAAAGACAGGGTATAATTGAAGTAGGTAGAGTTAAGTATCAGCTGGTGTCAACCAGTGGTGGATGATTGGTGAACTACCTGAAAAAAGATCACTTGATTCTAAAGTAAACAAAGAACAACAGTAGTGTTATGATTATGTTTTGTATATGTCAGCACAGAAGATAATCCTTGAAAAGGTCAATCAAAAGAGCAGAGACTTCTGGCTCCATGATCATGATGACGAGAAATGTTAATGTAAAGTTTACTTTATCTCCAGACCAGAAATAGAAGACTTCTTTTTTTTTAATTTACTAAATAGTCACCACTTATTAAGGCCCAAAGGCGACTCGAGGATAAAGGTTAATAAGTTTGTCCGGTAGATGGTTGGACAACACTGTGATGATTGGTAACGATGGTTGAAATTGGTCAGAATTTTATTATCTAAGAGGACGGCTCAGCAAGAATTGAAAACGACTATGTTGTAGTCAGCTATGAAGCAGCCTTGCAGTAGTGTGCTTCACAGGTGGGTAGTTCTAAGAAATAAACTCTGCTAATAGAAGCTTCGTTATGTTTTTGCTACACAGATGGAGAAAATGGAATTATTTATAGTGGTTGTAGCTAGACGAGTTTTTGCTGTGAATGCTTTACAGGAGTGAACCATAGATTAGAGCTCAGTCGATCACCTACCATGGAAATAACGATAGAGCAGAGAAAGACTAGCAACGTTTCTTCTGTGAGAAAGGGCTTGTAGGGAAGAGAAGAGGATATCCCCCACAAGATTTCGAAGTCGTCTTTTTACTCTGTCAAGGTAGGAAAGTGCACTTACATTAAATATGTTGTTAAGGTTACTGGCAAAAAATGCTTGGATCATTCTACCATTCCAGATAATACCCTTACTGTTTAAGAGTCAAATACGAATTTCCATGAACAAAGTTTCTTTTCAAGAACTTTCTGTCGGTGGAACACAATACCACCGGTTGCTTCCCATCTGACTATTACATGACCGTTTTCAAGTCCAATGCTAACAAATTCTTGCCAGGCTGTTCTCTTAAATAATCAAATTCTGTTTTC
>OY744520.1:212569235-212604235 GCA_963556195.1 Sepiola atlantica
GTTTCTTGATCGTACCCATATACCCATGATTCATCTCCAGTTATCACAGTGTTCAAAAACCCAGAATCAGTGTTGGCGGTTTCCAGAAGGTCCTGTTCAACTTGAAAACGGGGGTCCTTTTGTTCCTGCGAAAACAACTTAGGAACAAATGTTGCAGCCACTCTGTGCATGTTCAAATCATCATGCAAAATTGCATGTGCGGAATCTTTACTCACTCCGACCTCTTGGGCGATCTTCCATCACCAAATTTCGCACCCTCTCAACCACGGCTGCACTTCGAGCAGTTTGAGGCCTGCCATAACGCTGGTCACTCTCCGCTCATGTGTGGTTATTTTTTAATCGATTGAAAAACTCTTCTCCAAACACCTGCTGAATCTTACGAATTGTTTTGCTTTGAGAAGCACCAAGCTTTTGACCAAATTTGATTCAGTACCTTTGCTAAACACGTTTAGTCATCTTGAGAGAATCGGTAATCCGATGAACACGTTGTGTAGCACCTCACTCAGCGACCGACAGGCAGCAACTAAATGTGTCTTCCTTCACTGTGTAGAGTTGCACCGCCCTATCATCTCTATTTCGCACGGAAAAAAATAATGGTTGGATACTTTTTAGACAGGCCTCGTATTATTATAATACTTTCATAATAACCTTCAACCTCCAAAGGATTGTCACTTAGAACTGATTATTACTGTAGCACTTTATCCGTTGCGCCATGTTTTCATGTAGACAATACTAGTATGAATTTTGGGAGCTTTAAACTCAATAAATGGCAACTGATTTCAATTCTAGGTTTTCTATAGTTTGTGTGTCTTCCTTGTTTTGAAGAGAGAAAGAAGAGAGAGAAAAAGAGAGAAAGAAATAGAGAAAGAAAAAGAGAGAAAGGGAGGGAAAGAGAAAGAAAGAAAGAGAGAAGGAAGGAAAGAAAGAAAGAAAGAAAGAAAGAAAGAAAGAATAAGAGAGAAAAAGAGAGAAAGAAAAAGAAAGAAAAAGAAAGAAAAAGAAAGATGGACAGAAAAAAAGAGCGAAAGAAAAAGAGAGAAACGGAGAGAAAGAGAAAGAAAGAAAGAGAGAAGGAAAGAAAGAAAGAAAGAAAGAGAGAAAGAGAGAATAAGAGAGAAAAAGAGAAAAAGAGAAAGAAAGGGAGAAAGGGATATCAATTGTTTGAAGAGATACTCTCTTTTCGTCTCCATCTTATATTTGTTGCTCGATTCAAACAATGCCGAAGGGATCAATAAAGATACAAGAATCCCACGCAGAAGTTAAGAGAAAGAAAGGAAATTAAAACAACCCCGGGCGTTTTCGTACGCATGAAGCCTACCAAAAGGAATGATCAAAAATCTTATTCAAACACACAGATACGTAAATGGTTCAAAGTCAGTATCGGAAACTAAAAGGCATAACCATTCTTTAAGACATACAAATAGAGAAACTCATCCAAGCTAGAAGAGCACGCATGATAATAGTTAGCAAGAAAGAAAAAAAATGACAAATGGTAGATTTAACCAGCTGAACACTAGGTAGAGCTTAAAGAGGCAAAAAACTAAGTAAATGTACTAACTAGTCATCACATTGTCAAGGCCGAAGGGCCACTCGAGGACATGGGTTAGGGTTAGGGTCAGATAGACACTGAGACAACACCGTGGGGATTGGTAATGATGGTTAAAACTGGGCAAAACCTAATTATAAAAGAAGACGGCTCAACAAGAGTTGGTTGACTTTGGACTTGAAAACGACCATGTTGTAGTCAGCTGGGAAGCAGCCCCGCGGTATTGTGTTCCACAGACGGGTAGTTCTTGGAAAAAATTTGCTCATGGAAGTTCCGTTTAGATTTAGGTAGACAGAGGAAGAAAGGAGAATTATTTACAGTGTTTGTAGCTAAACGAGTTTTTGTTGTGAATGTTTTGCAAGGGGAACCAGGTACTGGGGCTCAGTCGAGCACCTACTATGAAAATAACGATAGAGTAGAGAAAGACTAGCAACCTCTCTTTCGTGAGAAAGAGGCTATAGAGAGGAGAAGAGGACATCCCCCCACTAGATTTCGAAGTCACCTTTGTTCTCTGTCAAGGCAAGAAAGTGCTTTGAGTGGCACCTCTCCAGATGTGGCAACAGTACCTCCCCATCTTAAGACATATTTGACAAGTAGAGGACTGCATCAAGAGTGAGATACTTTCTGGAGCGGTGGAATGATCCAACTATTTTTCCAGCGACCTTAGCAACGGATTTGATGTAAGTTTTCCATTTCAGGTCTGGAGTGAAGGTCAGTCCCAGAAGTTTGTCAAAACAGGGGGTTTCCTCAAAGAGAGAGTCATTCATTTCAATTGGGGCAAAGTGAGGATCAGAGCGTTGGTGGTGAAATGAGAGAAGCTTGGTTTTAGACGTATTAATAGTAACCAGACACATTTTTTTCCATTGCACGACATGCTCCAAGTCGGAAGAGGGAATCAGAAAGATCTTAAGCATCAATGCTCTTCAAAGTGTTGCCATAGATGGTTGTGTCATCTGCATAAATGTCAACAAATGATCTTAGGATGTGATTTTGGAGATCATTGATGAAGAGAGTTCGGCCGAGAATGGATGCTAGCAGCATTCTGGTGTTGATACTATGTGCTTCAGACTTTTGTCCATCAACGGCTACTTTTAAAAACTTATCAGAGAGAAAGAAATAGATGGAATTTGCGAGAGAGATGAAGAGACGATCGAGCATGACAACTACTGTAAAATACCAATAATTGTAAAGGCTTGGCCGGGATCAAAGTGTAGTATCTGTTCCGATGGGTGCTGCACCCCATAGACTGGTATTGTCTTGGCCTTCGGGGCTTGATTTACGCCGGTCTATGGGTTTGTCCTGTGCAGTTCTAGGAGGTCCACCCTCCCAGGCTTTGCCTCCCCTCTTTGGGGAAGAGTAAGTTTATTGCTTACTGTCTGAGATGCCCCTACCGGGGAATGCCGACGGGGCTGCCCAGACAATTTTTAATGGCCAGAGTGCTCAACTTCTCGGGCGCTGGTTTTTCAAATCCCACTTTCCTGACCTTGTGTCACATCTTACTGCTGTGGGAGGTAGATAAATAACTTGGAACTGTTCTAAAAAGAACTGGAAAAAAAGGACCTTGAAATCAAAGACAGGATTAACACCATAAAAGCCATTGATGAAAACAGGCGAAATATTTTTTTTTAAATCCTAGAGTGCTGAAACCAGATGGCACTGACAGCGAAGTTGAAATAAAATGGCACGGCTTCCATCTTCCAAGGACCTTCAAATTAAGGTCGACTTAGCTGGACAGGGATTAGAGGATGTTTCGATTTTACATATCTTGGAGATGTTCTGGACAGTTCTGGTGGGTGTGAAAAGGGTGTGACCTGCAGGATAAAAACAGCATGGGTGGTTTTAACTCGATAGCGGAGATGTTGTGTCAGAAGCCGATAAAAAGTAAGTTCTGAGGACAGTTGTATCGGATTTGTTCTTCTGTATGCATCCGACAAATCGACTATGGATTCCCACTTCATAGCCCGTGTGAAACAAACTGACAGATCTGGAGTGACCGTGTCGGTTAACTGAGTAGGTGTAAATTCGAATATGTGAATGTGAGTTAACAAACAAAAATATGAGAAAGAATTTGAATGAAGAAATTTAGTATGGACAAGAAATAATTATTTATTTACTTTTTACAATTCGAAGAAGAGGATTTACTAATTAATTGACATTTATAATGCGAGCTGATAACGACAACGTCTTTACAAAATGTATGTCTCTTGTTGGAAGCCAAGAGGGCAATAACTCTGACAAGTTTATCTCCCTTTAATATGTCCATTCTGAATGTCGCATTTTTCTAACTAGAATGTTTCTAGCTAAAAGATCCATGATTACAAGAACAAATTTGTCAACAGAAAAGTTGGGTTCATTGACGTGAAAGAAGTTATCTGAAGTCGAAGAATAAATTGGTTCGATCATGTGCCAAGAATGTCTTTTAAAAGTGGCTAGAGATCTCATAGGAATTGGAAACAGTTGATGGCTGAAGACGTGGGGCAGATGGGACAGAATATTGTGGAGAAAGTGAATGAAGAAATCTAAACTTATTTAAGGAAAAAGAAATTAAGAAGAAGAAGAAGAAGAAGAAGAAGAAGAAAAAGAAGAAGAAGAAGAAGAAGAAGAAGAAGAAGAAGAAATGAAGAAGAAGAAAAAGAAGCAGAAGAAGAAGAAGACAAAGAAAAAAAAGAAAATGAAGAAGAAGAAAAAGAAGAAGAAAAAGAAGAAGAAAATGAAGAAGAAAAAGAAGAAGAAGAAGAAGAAGACAAAGAAAAAGAAGAAAATGAAGAAGAAGAAAAAGAAGAAGAAGACAAAGAAAAAGAAGAAAATGAAGAAGAAGAAAAAAAAGAAGAAGAAAAAGAAGAAGAAAATGAAGAAGAAAAAGAAGAAGAAGAAGAAGAAGAAGAATAAGAAGAAGAAGAAGAAGAAGAAGAAGAAGACAAAGAAAAAGAAGAAAATGAAGAAGAAGAAAAAGAAGAAGAAGAAAAAGAAGAAGAAAAAGAAAAAGAAAAAGAAGAAAATGAAAAAGAAGAAGAAAATGAAAAAAAAGAAAAAGAAAAAGAAAAAGAAGAAAAAGAAGAAAATGAAGAAGAAGAAAAAGAAGAAGAAGAAAATGAAGAAGAAGAAGAAAAAAAAGAAAAAGAAGAAAATGAAGAAGAAGAAAAAGAAGAAGAAAGAGTAGAAGAAGACAAAGAAAAAGAAGAAAAGGAAGAAGAAGAAAAAGAAGAAGAAGAAAAAGAAAAATAAAAAGAAGAAGAAGAAGAAGAAGAAGAAGAAGAAGAAGAAGAAGAAGAAGAAGAAGAAGAAGAAGAAAATGAAGAAGAAAGAAGAAGAAAGAAGAAGAAAAAGAAGAAGAAGAAGAAGAAGAAGAAGAAGACATATTACTGTGACGTCACGTGGTGAGAGCTGAGCAGTTCGTTTCCTCTTTTCTGGCTTCAGGCAAACTAGAACGGTATTACCCTAATCCCCCACCATCTTCCAGTCTCGTGAGTACATGTAACTGGCAATTAATACCATGGTCCACACGATATTTTTTCTGATCAGATTAGCAATAAAAAAATTGGAATCATGTATTTGTGTGTGTTTTTACAACCGACCAGTGGGTAGACTTTGAAGGAATTGAAACGAAGAAGGGACCATAGACAACTAGAAGGAGAAATGAGACATACTAAGATGAACCCGAGGGAACTGAAACTACTTAGTAAATACATAAGAAAAATCTCCCTTCACCAAAAAGATTATAATTTTTTGATCTTCTCAAAAAAAGTGAAGAAAACAATTATTACAGCTTTTTATGCAGTTGTTTAAATGGCAAAAAGTTATCATAGTAGCCCCGCGATAGAAGCTTCTATGATAATGAATTTTATAATACCTTATCATAGTAACCCCAACATGCAACAACATTATAACTCCGCCTTATAACAAAGCACATAAACATCCCTCGGAACAGAAAAAAGATGGCTAAGCACAACTGCAACAATCAGTGGCACTTTTTGCGTTTACTCACATCAGGCGTAGATTGGCACGAATCAACAATCTTGCGCAAATATACGTCTGTTCCTGGAGTTTGTATTTATCTACCTCCCACAAAGTAAAATGTGACACAAGGTCGGAAAGTGGGATTTAATAAGTCAGCACCCTAGAGGAAGAGCACTTATGACCTTTAAAAATTGCCTGGGCAGCCCCGTCGACGTTCCCCGGTAGGGGCGCCTCAGGCGATTAGCAATAAACTAACCCCTTCTCAAAGGGCGGGAAGGTAAAGCTTGGGAGGGTGGACCTCCTAGAACTGCACAGGGCAAACCCACAGACCGGCGAAGGCAAAGACGATACCGGTCTGTAGAGTGTACTATCCATCGGAACAGATACTACACTTTCTTCTTAGCTAAAAGGGTTCACGTTTTTGTGATGTTTTCTCCTTTGGCAAACCATAGTCCTCGAGCATACTAGCTTAGCATTGGCGGGAAACATAAAATATGTTACAGTTGTGCCATACATATGTTACAGCCTAGTTTTAAGGGGTCAAACAAATCATGGTTGATTCGTTCAAGCAAAAATACAGGCTGACATAGGATTATCATAGAAGCCCCAATGCCAAAGTGGGTGTTACTTATGAGAGCGGTTTATGCAAGTATTTATTTTGTTTATTAGTTTTTATAGTTCCTTTCTGTTCTTGTCATTATCATCATTATTATCATCATTATCATTATTATCATCATCATCATCACCATCATTATCATTATTGTTGTTTTCATTAACATTAGTATTGTTATTGTTGGTGGCAGTGCAAAATATTTTATGAGACGACTTTTTTTCAAACAACAGAAATTTTGAAAATTCAAGGGAGATAAATAAGGATTTTGTTTTGTGAGTTACTTCCCTTGAAACGTTCATACGCTATTTCGTTTAACACGTTTATTTTTTTTTAGTTTTAGCAAATTTACATCAATTTCTTTTTTAATCTCTCTACATTAATAAAATTATGTAACCACTTCTCATGTGTCTGCGTGTGTGTGTGTTTCTCACCTCTACGTGACTTCCACATTATTACATTTTATTCGATATTAATCGATTATTTATTGAAATCGATTATTTATTAATCGATTATTTATCGATTATTTATTGAAATCAAGCATGCAATAGCGCAAGTAGTCAAACGAACTGTTTTTAAATTCTATTTTTTTAAATAATTTTATTTGAAAAAAAAAAAAACAGTTACTAACTTGTCTAACATGTCATCCCGGCTTTTACTGATTGATAAGCATCCGGTACTTTTCCTTTTGCTCAACTGCTTTTGTATCCCGAAATTTTTATTCTCTTTTCGTAGTGCGCCATGTTAGCAGTTCCCTGTCGACCTGAGCAGGCTGGATTACGTCATTCGGGACTCAACAATGGCCATCTGCAACATCAATTGTGATGATGTCGGCTGGCGCCAGACAATCTTCTCATCTCTTTTGCTGGACTTGGTCTTAGATTAACAACCGATGTTGCATTGCCGACTTACGGCACATCACAAGTCAGGATCTGGTTGAGAGTATTCTAGATGAAGCATCCGAATCTCCTCTTGACCAACTGATCCATGACCTTTCCACCGACTGGAGGGAACTGGTCTCATCGTTCAAAAGAGCTGGGACACGATCAGGATGACGACAAGAATCGAATCCCTAAGAATGTCTTGCGACAAACATCGTCTAGCTTGCCTTCAAATTGCAAGTTCGTCATACAGCCGTGCATGGCTAACAGCCTTACCATCATCGGGAACTTGGTTAATGACGATTGCCCGAGATTCGCCGTCGTCCTGCGCATAGCTTCTAGTGTGTGCAACACCCACAGGTGCCGTTGAGATTAGCTGGTCGACATATATGGACTCCAAACCGTTTCATATAAAAGGCGCAGCACTCTCAATGATATCGTCCAATGGGCTCGAGACATCACTGGCTTCCTGTCGATCCATAAACCAGTTGGCCTCGACAAAGGGGATTGGTCTGACGGTGTTTCCCTCTGCAAATGGTAAGTCACTTATATTGGATGCGACTTGTGTCGACACTTTTGTGCCCTCGTCTGTGATAGAATCGGTAACAAACTCTGGACATGCAACAGCGTAAGCAGAGAGCCGCAGACAATAAAAATATGCCGGTCTTCTCAACAGATTTGTGTTTCAACCGATCGCTTTGGAGACGTGTGGAGCGATAGGCCCCCGTCATGCGCGACTTCCTCAACATTTTTGGTCTGTTAATGGCGCGCCACAGCGGGGACCATCGTGAATTGACTTGGCTTTACGAGCGCTTCTCCATCGCCACCATTTGTGAAAACGTCTTGAGCCTGCTCTCGGCCTGCTAAGCCAGCAGGAAATCTAATGAAACTTCCTGATACTTGCATGTTGGTTCCGAAAAAGGACGTTTTATTAATTAATCATTACTTGCCTCCCCATTACAATATAAATTGATGAATTATATTAAATCATTTGTTGTATTAAAATTCAGATAATTACAAATTACCAAAAATAGATAAATGTTGCCATAGATGCCATAAATCAAAATAATCGTTTTTAAGTCATCTGTTTTAACTCTTTTTTAATAGTTGCAAAACGAGAATGAATTACTTTATGATTACTGCTTATTTGAGCTTTTGTCCAATCAAGAGTCGATATGTAAAAAAGCATTCACTGCTGCTGCTTCCAACCAGATAATGGCAAATGGTGAGATCGTATACCTAAACAGAATGCGATAAAAAAATTGTGTATAAGCGATTAAAATGGTTTTATTTTATTTTTTTAATATGAGGAACCATTTCAGCTTAAAATCTATTTAGTATTACGCATGTAATCTGAAGAAAAATACGTTTGAAATGTGTCAATGTGCTAGAATGATCAAGATTTTATTTACAAAATGGCGTCTTACCAAACAGGTAAATGTTGAGTTTTACAAAATGACGTCTATATTTACACCTTTTAAACGTGTTTTGCTTCCGATGACATGCGTAATACTAAATAGATTTTAACTCGAAATGGTTCATCATGTAATAATATTTTTTTAAAAACAACATAAAACTATTTTTAGCGCCTATACGCAATTTTTTTCTTTCTCTTTCCTATTTTTTTCTATTCAGATACGACACACAGGTCACTAGGCGTAAATATCCATTCTTTGGTGCATCCTCTGTCTTTCTTCTTCTTCTTCTTCTTCTTGTTGTCGTCGTCGTCGTCGTCGTCGTTGTCGTTGTCGTCGTCGGCGGCGTCGTCGTCGTCATCTCCACGAGTTGTGTCAGCCTGAAAACTCCCTTTTTGATTATCGAGTCGCTGTTTATATTGGAACCAGCAAGAAACGATATTGAAAACGCCTGGGAATTCAATTCAATTCAATTAATTTGGAAAAATATAAAACAAGAATGCTTCAGTTGCCATGTAGGAAAACGGTGGTAAAAATTTATACAAAAGAGGATACAGTAGCCCAACACCTGTCCAAATGAATGAAAGAAATATAAAACCTTAACACCTCCAAAGCGTGTGGGCCTGATCTTATACCAGTAATAGTAATAAAAAAATGCTCCAATGAAGTGGCCCCTGGCCTCTCCAAACTCTACCACAAATGCCTTGCTAAATATTGCTTCCCTGATAGCTGGAAAACTGCCTCTGTGGTACCAGTCTTCAAGAATTCTGGAGATAGAACAGACCCTCAGGATTATCGCCCCATATTTAACTCCTTAATTAATCTAGCGATAGTCTGCCATCTCGTTAATGCTAAACTTCTTTCTGACCATCGGTATGGATTTAGGCAAGCACGGTCTACTGCAGATATCCTAACGGTCATTTCTGAATGCATATACCATACACTGGACAAGGCAGGTGAAGCTAGGGCGGTAGCGCTTGATATATTCAAAGCCTTTGACAAGGTCTGGCATGAAAGTCTTCTCATAAAAATTCACTCATATGGTATTACTGGACGAATATTTAATATCATTAGATCCTTCCTAACCAAAAGAAAGATCCAGGTTGTCCTCGATGACCGTTCATCTAAGAAACATGACATAAATGCAGGTGTACCCCAGGGATCGTGGTGGTGGTGGCAGTACAAAATATTTTACGAGACTTGACTGCTTTCAAAAGGCAGAAACATCAAAATTGAAAAATTCAAGGGAGATAAATAAGTTTTTTCTTTCGTGAGTTACTTCCCTTGAAACGTCACTCGTTTGGATAACTCATTTTTTTTTTTACAGTTTTAGAAAATTTACATCAATGTTTTTAATGTCTCTCTCTCTCTCTCTCTCTCTCTCTCTCTCTCTCTCTATATATATATATATATATATATATATATATATATATATATATATATATATATATATATATATATACGTCTACAGTGACGGCCTGCCTTGTTTGGGTGAACTATGATTAAAATATTATATATATATATATATATATATATATATATATATATATATATATATATATATATAAAGTCCACAGGCGATAGGGTAAGGCGACGGGAACAGGTAAAGGATATTACTGGAAGTTCTTAGCTCGATCTCTACACTTTGGCGACCGGTGGGTGATGGCCGTTCTGCCCAAACATTTGAGCAATTGTGCAGTCCGTGTCCTCTATCGGTGACAAAGCAGCCCTGTTTAGGGATAGCACTGCTTTCCCTATGCTGGGGAGGGGGCGATAAAAGGAGCCCTAAACATATGCTTGCTCATCATTACCCTTGGCAGCCAACTGCAGCTGTCTGGGTATCCAACATGCAGTCCCAATAACAGAAGAAGTAAAAACTTTCATTTTGGATCTTGAAATGTCCGTACTCTACTTGACAATGATACTCAGCCAGAACGTAGGACGGCTCTTGTCGCACTTGAGCTTAAAAGGTTTGACATCGATATTGCCGCCCTTAGTGAAACTCGCCTGGCTGGAAATTCACAACTGACAGAAGAAAAGGGTGGTTATACCTTTTTCTGGAGTGGCAAATGGTGGTGGTGGTGGCAGTACAAAATATTTTACGAGACTTGACTGCTTTCAAAAGGCAGAAACATCAAAATTGAAAAATTCAAGGGAGATAAATAAGTTTTTTCTTTCGTGAGTTACTTCCCTTGAAACGTCACTCGTTTGGATAACTCATTTTTTTTTTTACAGTTTTAGAAAATTTACATCAATGTTTTTAATGTCTCTCTCTCTCTCTCTCTCTCTCTCTCTCTCTCTCTCTCTCTCTCTCTCTCTATATATATATATATATATATATATATATATATATATATATATATATACGTCTACAGTGACGGCCTGCCTTGTTTGGGTGAACTATGATTAAAATATTATATATATATATATATATATATATATATATATATATATATATATATATATATATATATATATATATATATATATATATAAAAAGTCCACAGGCGATAGGGTAAGGCGACGGGAACAGGTAAAGGATATTACTGGAAGTTCTTAGCTCGATCTCTACACTTTGGCGACCGGTGGGTGATGGCCGTTCTGCCCAAACATTTGAGCAATTGTGCAGTCCGTGTCCTCTATCGGTGACAAAGCAGCCCTGTTTAGGGATAGCACTGCTTTCCCTATGCTGGGGAGGGGGCGATAAAAGGAGCCCTAAACATATGCTTGCTCATCATTACCCTTGGCAGCCAACTGCAGCTGTCTGGGTATCCAACATGCAGTCCCAATAACAGAAGAAGTAAAAACTTTCATTTTGGATCTTGGAATGTCCGTACTCTACTTGACAATGATACTCAGCCAGAACGTAGGACGGCTCTTGTCGCACTTGAGCTTAAAAGGTTTGACATCGATATTGCCGCCCTTAGTGAAACTCGCCTGGCTGGAAATTCACAACTGACAGAAGAAAAGGGTTGTTATACCTTTTTCTGGAGTGGCAAAGGCCCAGAGGAGCCTCGACATTCTGGAGTAGGATTTGCTATCAAGTCCAATCTTGCAAAGTCATTGCCGACCCTTTCAAAGGGGTTTTCGGATCGCTTGATGACATTAACCCTTAATCTTGAATGTGATACCCGTGCTATTTTAATTAGTTGTTATGCTCCCACGTTGAACAGACCAGAGCAGGAGAAAAATGATTTTTACCAGCAACTAAGAGAAATTATCACTAATGTTCGACACAAGGACAAACTTATTCTTTTGGGTGATTTTAATGCACGTGTGGGTGTGGATAGTACATCATGGCGTGGTGTTCTGGGTCATCATGGCGTTGGTCGTATGAATGGGAATGGTCTTCGTTTGTTGTCTCTTTGTGGAGAGCTTAATCTGTGCATTACCAACACTGTATTCCAGCAGAAAAACTCCCACAAGACTACATGGATGCACCCTCGTTCTAGGGATTGGCATTTGATTGACTACATCATCACCAAGAGACGTGACCTTGGGGACTTTCGTATCACTCGTTCGTTCCATACAAGTTGCTATCTTTCAGATCATGCCTTGCTTCGAAGTAAAACGTCTTTCCGTTTACAGCACAGACGAGTGAAACGCTCCTCTGTCCCTAAACGGATAAACATTCTACCATTAAAGAATACCGTTCAGCGGGCAGCACTGTCGGCCCGTCTTGATCGCTCATTGGATTCTGTTGAGATAACCGATGATATCGAATCTTCCTGGAAATCCTTGCGGGACGTAATTCACACATCTGCATTGGAGGTTTTGGGATTACCTGTCCGTAAACATCAGGACTGGTTCGATGACCAGAATGTTGAGGCCCAAGAGTTGATCAATGAGATGCATAAGGCTCATAAAACCTGGATTGATGATAAGAACTCAACACTAAAGAGAAAATTGTACAAGGAATGCAAAAGTAAAGTCCAGAAAGCATTACGGCAGATGACAGAGGCATGGTGGTCCTCACATGCCAAATTAATGCAAGAAGCATTTGACAGAAGAGACTTGAAAGTTTTTTATGAAGGTATTAAGAAAGTTTTTGGACCGCACGAATCTGGCGTTTCTCCCGTATCTGCAAATGATGGCACACTGATAAATGATAGAGTGGATATATTGAATCGCTGGAAGGAGCACTTCGAAGCGGTCCTAAACAATACTTCCACAACTGATGAAGAAATACTTTCATCTATCACTGAACGACCTGAGATTCCTGAACTCTCCTTCCTTCCAGCGATACATGAAGTTTTCGTTGCTATTAGGCAAATGTCGTCAGGCAAAAGGTCAGGGAAAGACACCTTACCTCCTGAGGTGTTTAAGTACGGTGGCCAGACACTAGTGAAGAAGCTGCACAGTCTCTTTGTGAAGATCTGGCAAGGTGGAAAGGTCCCTCAGGATTTCAAAGATGCATTAATTCAACACTTGTATAAGAATAAAGGCAATAGAAACATCTGTGACAACCATCGAGGCATCTCACTTTTGTCAATTGCAGGGAAGGTCTTGGCAAGGCTTATTCTCAACAGAATAATTAAACACCTTGTTGATGATATCTATCCTGAATCTCAGTGCGGTTTCCGTGCTGGTCGGGGTACTGTCGATATGATCTTTTCCCTCCGCCAGGTTGCCGAGAAAGTTCGGGAAAAGAACGAGGAGTTGTATATGGTTTTCATTGACCTTACAAAGGCCTTTGACACAGTAAACCGCGAAGCCCTCTGGAAAGTGTTGGACAAGCTGGGAATACCTGACAACATGCTGAATGTAATTATTTCTTTCCATGATGGAATGAAGGCATCGGTTGTTTCAAATGGAGAGTCTTCAGAACCTTTCAATGTGACAAATGGTACCAAACAGGGTTGTGTAATGGCACCTGTGCTATTTGCTTTGTTCTTTTCAGTTATGCTGAGATATGCTTTCGCTGATATAGATACTGGGGTGAAGTTTAAATTTAGAACAAGTGGTGGTCTCTTCAACCAGCAACGTTTCAAAGCTAAGACCCTTCTTCGACAAACTGTCATCAGGGATCTTTTGTTTGCAGATGACGCTGCACTTTGTGCAACATCTCGGGAGGAAGCGCAACTGCTTGTGGACAGGTTTTCGGCTGCTTGCAAGGCTTTTGGTCTGACAATCAGCATCAAGAAAACAGAAGTGATTCACCAACCTCGCCTCATACCTAAACAAGTTCAGGGTGTGAAGCAGCGGCCATCAGTAAAGCAACGACCACCAGTACACTGTTTTCCAGATATTCCAATCCAAGTGGACGGTAAAGATCTGAAATATGTGAAAAACTTCACTTATCTTGGGAGTAAGATAAATTGGAGTGCCTCCCTTGATGACGAAATCTTTAACCGAATTGCGAAAGCAACTACTGCCTTTGGAAAACTGCGTCATCGGTTATGGAAGGACAGGGGGATAGGTTTGAGAACAAAAGTACTTGTGTATAGAGCAGTTGTGCTAACATCCCTGCTTTATGGATCGGAATCATGGACAGTCTATCGCAGCCACATTCAGAAGCTTGATGTCTTTCACAAAAATTGCCTTAGAACGATTTGTTGTGTCACCCTAAGAAATCGGATGTCTAATGCGGACCTATTTACATGCTGCGGTATTGGCGGAATTGAAAGCTTTTTGATGCAATCACAACTGCGTTGGGCAGGACATGTCTTACGTATGGAAGATGATAGAATACCAAAGCAACTGATGTACGGCGAGCTCAACAGTGGAAGGCGAAATGTGGGTCGACCGCTGCTTCGCTTTAAGGACAAGTTGAAGATGAATTTGACAACTATCAATATTGCTTATCGTGATTTTGAACAGCTTGCTTCTCGACGGAAGGAATGGCGATCTGACTGCCAGAGGGGCATCAGGCGGTTCTCTGTAACTGCCATTGATCAACAGCGCGAAAGACGCGAAAGAACAAAAACATCTACAAGTATCCCAGCCGATTTTTCTCAAGATCTTCCTTCTTGCATCCATTGCGGGCTGGTTTGCAAATCTCTCGCAGGACTCAAATGCCATTTACGATTGAGTAAATGTAAGCATGCTACATCCATCGTAGACTAAACAAATTTTGAGTTGTCTAGACCTCATACGTCGAAATCGACGGGAGAGTCCATGATATATATATATAATATTTTAATCATAGTTCACCCAAACAAGGCAGGCCGTCACTGTAGACGTAAGGGGCTACTGAGAATTAGGGTGAAAGTTTGGGAGCTGTGCAGCGAGATGTCTGTTCATATTAGTTTTAAATTTCTGCATGTCTGTACCCGGGAACCGTCGGAGAAACAGAGAGCAGGGAGGGAGTTCCAGAGGTCGGCAGCACGAGGATAGAAGCTATTGGAGTAGAAGGCTCTCCCGAATCTGGGGATCTCCACAGTGAATGGGTGGGACCTAGCTGACTGTTGAGTTGGTCTAGTGTATTTATGCCGTTAGTGTGACCACTTCTCATTTGCGTGCATGTGTATGTGTGCTTCTCGCTTCTAAGTATTTTTTTTATTATTATTATTCAATATTAGTTATTTTTTATTCAATATTAATCGATTATTTATTGAAACCAAAAATGCAATAGTGTAAAGTACTCAAATGAACTATTTTTAAAAATTATTTTTAAAAAAATAATTTTTAAAAATAATTTAATTTCGTAATTGAGTTATTTTTTTAAATAAGATTTTTTTTAAATAATTTAATTTCGTAATTAAATTTTTTTTTTAAATAATTTAAAAAAATAATTTAATTACGAAATTAAATTATTTTTAAAAATCTTATTTCAAAAAATAATTTAATTACGAAATTAAAACAACCCATAATGTATTTCAAGTCAGCCATTTTAAACTTTTTTTTGTAATAGTCGACAAGAGAGAATGAACTACTTCATGATCTTTTGAGATTTGAAAGTAATTTGGAAGCCTTTAAACTGTTGAATAAAAAGTCATTCAATAATTTTATGAATAGAGATTAGAACGACATTACTTAAGCAAAATCATATTTTTTAATTTGGTTCAGTCAATAATTAACAATGATTTTTTTTTTTACTTCAATTCATCCTAAACTGAGACGCAAGAGGCTAATGTGATTTAGGTGTCAGATTTATAGAAGGCATCCTAAGTGGGGAGTTGTGCTGCAAGATGTTTGTTTACATTACATTTAACTTTCTGCATGTTGCTACAGTAAGGGAAACAAGGAGCAGGGATGTATTTCCAAAGGCAAGCGGTTCAAGGAAAGAAGCTATTAGAGTAGAAAGCCTCCTGTCATTTGAGGTCCTGTACAGTGAAGGGGTGGGATTTTGCTGATTGTCATGGGGTATTTATATTAAGGTGGCACAAGTGCAGCAAGTTTATTGAAGCACATTCTTTGGAAGTACTTGTAAAACAAGCACAGGGATGCAACATTGTGGTGATGGGACAGAGGCTTGAGCTTGGTAGACAGTGTGGGACCTATTAGATTAGATGCATCCTGTCTAAAAGAGAGAGACTATTGGTTGGAGCACCAGCCCAGATGTGACAACAATACTCCATGCATGGGCGAATGGTCGATATAGGATATTTGCACGTGTCAAGGCTGCAAGTAGTCCAACAAATTGTATTCTTACGCCACAACATCTGATTGGCCAGTGGGATAATAACTCAGCGGTAAATCTGTCTATCAAAATGAAAAAAATACATCAAAAAATATGTGACTGCTACAAATTCATGAATTTTAAGTAAAAAAGGCAGAAAAAGAGAAATGCTTGCTCTCTATGTGAGGTTTGAGGATATGCGTTGCCTGGAGAGAAATAATATGAGAATGATACGATGGATGTGTAACGTGTGTTAAAGGCTGGCTTAGATCTGATGACCTCAGAGGAGGATTAAATCTGGACAGTATTGGGAGATTCGTGTAGAACAGGTGGATTTTATGGTATGGCCATGTTGAAAGAATGGATGAGAGTTCTTTGGTTAGCAGATGTAGAACAGTTGAGGTAGAAGGGTCGGTTCACAAGGGAAGGCCAAGGAAAACATTGGCGGAAGTGGATGGACTTGAGAGAAGGAGGGATAAATAAATACCTGGCCAAAGATGGGTTAGTTTGAAAGTCAATTTCTAAAAGCCGTCCAACACATGGCAGCGTGTAAAACGGAAGTTAAACTGCTGCTGCTATTTTTCACCCATAAAAAAATAACATAAAACAAAAATTGCAATAAAAAAAAATATATCTTTCTAGTGTGAAACATCATAATAGAATGTGACTGTTATGAAAAATGACTGACAGCAGCCGGGTCGAATATATAAATAAACTAGACAAACCCGTGACCCGTTGAGTCACAACTAGTTATTCTACTTTGATTTCATTCTAGAATTCATGAACTGTGACATATCTAGTATGGCATTTTTCTTGCATAACTAATAATAAGTTTCTTTCTTTGCAAAAGTAAAAGATTCAGGGAGCGTCTGAAAGGCAATAAAGGCTTTGGTGAATACAAAAGACGTCAGGATGAGATTTTAGTAGCGCCGCTAAACATTGGGCAAACACGTGTTCGAATGTTCACATAGGTGTGAACTCTATACAAAGGAACTCAAATACAAGGATCACAATAGGAGGAAGGATGCAATTAGCTGAGCTAGTGAGGAAGGTTTAGTCGACAATAAAGTGCTATGAAATATTCACAGGACACAACAGCCTTGACTAAACTCTTCCTTACTCAACTGAAGATCAATTAAATTTTTACCTTTATATACTCTTGAGAGTCTCTGAAGTGGGTCTCAAATAATCACTTGATAATTTCACACAGATGCTTCTGATTGGCTCAAAAATATACAACCGATTATGCACCAACAAACAATTTTAGACACTTTTATTTTGTACCTACAAAGGGTTAACTTCTACCGCTATATCACAACTTTTTATTCATCTATTTTGATTTCATTCTAAAATTCGCAAACTGTGACATTTTTAAAGCATTCTTCTTGTATAACTAAAAATAAGTTTCTTTACTTTTATATTATTTAATCGAAGTATTATTATTCTTTGTTATTCCTGTATAGACTTACTTTGCCATCTAATTTACATACGTGTTTGTGGCGTGTACAGGAACACAGATGTAAATTATATGACGATGCTAAAAAGAGAGAGAATCACTCTTTCTTTAAATGCTTACTGAGAGATAAGAACATTTGTTTAATTGCTGAATCAACATTGAGTAAAAGAAATACATAAATAACTTATAGAAACGTGAGTGATTTGTTCAGTTAATTATAAATTATGGCTAATTAAAACAATTAGGGAAACAAACGTTGAGTAACGCACATTTAGTATAATGCTGGCTGTACAGATGCATAACGACTATTATTATAATAGCGTTTGTACAACATATTTTTACAAGAATATAAAAACATAGGGTGAGACATCGTACATCAATAAAAACAACTGTTTCAATTTTAAATAATAGTTTGTGGTCACACAGAAAAAGGAATATACAGAAAAACAAGAAAGGCTTAAGGGGAGGGGAGGTAAAAATGTCAAAGATTTCAACAATTGCTTCTTAACATTTTTTTTGTATAATTTGGATTATTCGGACTACTGTTCTCATCTTGAGTGTTATTCTCACAACGTTTTGGTCGCTGTAACCTCCGACCTTCTTCAAGTGTATCTGTTCGAACTCGGAAATATTTTTGTCGAACTCGGGAATCTGGACGGAATTTCGAACGGATCCCTTTATTTAATCCACGGGGGTAGCATGCTCTCGTTCCGTTAGCCATGATTGAGAGAAATCTTCAGTAATTCACAATTCTTCGTATCGTCTGAATCGAGGATCGACAGAAATGTTCCCGAGTTCAACAAGATATACCTGAAGAAGGTCGGAGGTTAGATCGGCCGAAATGTTGTTAGAACAACACTCAAGATGAGAACAGTAGTCCGAATAATCCAAATTATACAAATTATCAATGCTCATCTCAAAAATTTAGAAACAACATTTTGTTGTTTCATTGAGAGGGTGGGGGTTAAAGATGTTTAAGATTTCAACAACATTTTTTTTTCATTGTTTCTTGACACATTCTTGTTTCATTGTTTCTTGACACATTGTTAAAATCAGTAGAAACCATGATGAGTTATCTCCCTTACTTTGTCAGCATTAAACAATACGAACAAAAAAAGGGACTACAATTATCCTCACAATAAAACAAATAAAATAATTTGAAAATGGGAGTAAATTATAAAGTTTTTAAATTTATTGCACACCTAGAAAAAACATGGAAAAGTATTTTTTTTAAATTAACTGAAAAAGTAAGAAAAGTAATTTTAAAAAAAACATGAAAAAAACGTCATTGAATTTTTTTATATATAATTTTTAAATTGTTCTCATTTATATATAATTTTTAAATTGTACTCATTTATATATAATTTTTAAATTGTACTCATTTATATATAATTTTTAAATTGTACTCATTTATATATAATTTTTAAATTGTACTCATTTATATATAATTTTTAAATTGTACTCATTTATATATAATTTTTAAATTGTACTCATTTATATATAATTTTTAAATTGTACTCATTTATATATAAATTTTAAATTGTACTCATTTATATATAATTTTTAAATTGTACTCATTTATATATAATTTTTAAATTGTACTCATTTATATATAATTTTTGAATTGTACTCATTTATATATAATTTTTAAATTGTACTCATTTATATATAATTTTTAAATTGTACTCATTTATATATAATTTTTAAATTGTACTCATTTTTATATAATTTTTAAATTGTACTCATTTATATATAATTTTTAAATTGTACTCATTTATATATAATTTTTAAATTGTACTCATTTATATATAATTTTTAAATTGTACTCATTTTTATATAATTTTTAAATTGTACTCATTTTTATATAATTTTTAAATTGTACTCATTTATATATAATTTTTAAATTGTACTCATTTATCTATAATTTTTAAATTGTACTCATTTATATATAAATTTTAAATTGTACTCATTTATCTATAATTTTTAAATTGTACTCATTTATATATAATTTTTGAATTGTACTCATTTATATATAAATTTTAAATTGTACTCATTTATCTATAATTTTTAAATTGTACTCATTTATATATAATTTTTAAATTGTACTCATTTATATATAAATTTTAAATTGTACTCATTTATATATAATTTTTAAATTGTACTCATTTATATATAATTTTTAAATTGTACTCATTTATATATAATTTTTGAATTGTACTCATTTATATATAATTTTTAAATTGTACTCATTTATATATAATTTTTAAATTGTACTCATTTATATATAATTTTTAAATTGTACTCATTTATATATGATTTTTAAATTGTACTCATTTATATATAATTTTTAAATTGTACTCATTTATATATAATTTTTAAATTGTACTCATTTATATATAAATTTTAAATTGTACTCATTTATATATAATTTTTGAATTGTACTCATTTATATATAATTTTTAAATTGTACTCATTTATATATAATTTTTAAATTGTACTCATTTATATATAATTTTTAAATTGTACTCATTTATATATAATTTTTAAATTGTACTCATTTATATATAATTTTTAAATTGTACTCATTTATAAATAATTTTTAAATTGTACTCATTTATATATAATTTTTAAATTGTACTCATTTATATATAATTTTTAAATTATACTCATTTATATATAATTTTTTAATTGTACTCATTTATATATAATTTTTAAATTATACTCATTTATATATAATTTTTAAATTGTACTCATTTATCTATAATTGTTAAATTGTACTCATTTATATATAATTTTTGAATTGTACTCATTTATATATAATTTTTAAATTGTACTCAATTTTTAGAAGAGAGGGGGTCCTAGTTCAGTTTGTAGCAGTTACATGAGAGATCTAATTTTGTTTGTATGCACGCACAATATGTTGTGTTGTGTCGAGTTGTAATTTGGTCAGCGTATTGTATTGATGCACAGGCGATTAACACACCAATGAGATGCGCACTAGAAGCCTGTTTATTTCCGACCACAGCCGAGACCACCGAGAGTTAACTACAGGCCAAGCAACTAACTTTTTGGCCCCCTCTGACGTCATTGTCGTTGGTTTACTTAATTTTGCGCCTTTTTAAATTTCATTTCATAATTCACATGTGCCGTTCCTCATTGCCAGGGCAATTATAAAAATAAACGGAAAGTTTCAGTGTTTGGATTTCCAAAAGAGAAAGAATTACGGCAAATATGGATACACGCAATAAAGCGACTAAATATAGTGTAGTAAGTTTAAATTTTTTTTTTAAATTATATAAAAAAATCAAAAGTCTGAATTACTTATTCATTATTTGATAAAAAAAGTAGTGTATAGCCAATAATTATTGTTTCCAGTTTTTTTAATTACTGTTTTCGATGTCTTATTAAGTGTAATATATTTTATCTTTTCTCTGTACTTTTGTAGATTAAATAAATGAAATAATAACGGCATATTTAATCAATGATAACGGCATATTTAATAATGATTTTATTAACTCGGAGTTTAGGGGTATTTTTCGTAATATATACGAAATAATAAAAAAAAAAAGTTTTATTTTAAACACATACAGACCTTTATTTTCATTTAAAAAAATTCATGGATTTTTTTATATATAAAAATATAACTTTAGTAAAGGTGTATTTTGTTTAAAAAAAATTATACATTTTCACTAAGATTTTAAAAAATGGTTTCACTATATCTCCTGTGCTTGTTTATTAATAAATATTGAAAATTTCATTAAAATTGGTTGATTTCCTGAATTTTGGTGAATTTTTAAGTGAAGGGAGGGTCAAAATGTTTTTACATTTTGGGGATCGGCCTTTGATTTTGCACGTACCTATCTCTTACTTAATAGCAAGATAGGAGTTGATGATTCCATTATCAAACAAACAGTTAACATTGAATTTTCTTTTGTATAATTTTAAAACAAATTTCAAAGTCTGAATTACTTCCGGTTGATTGGGTTAGGAGTTTAAATAATGGGATCGTTTGTCTTTTAAATTATTTCTTCAGGTTTGTGAACTTCGTCTGTTTTTCTTGACTGATCGTTTAGTAGATTTCCCATTTTTATCATACAATGCCATACAAATCCGGTATATAACATGACCACATTTTTCCAACCGTTGATCATATTTCTTTCTATCTAATTCTTTATGTAGTGCTTTGCTTATTGTATTGTCAAGCATGCACCATTCTTCCGAACTGCTGGCCGGTGGGAATTTTATTCTGGGAAGTTTCGTTTCACTCTCTGGCACAACTGCATGGGTATCCTCGGCACTGGGTTGTGTGCTGACCTTGGCTTTCCGACGCCTTTTCTGTGATAACAGAGCGCTTATTTTGCGTAATTGGGTGAGAAGCACATCCCATCTTGCTTCGATCAATCTTCATTCCTTTTTGGGAGTTAGATTTCCGTCCATATATATATATATATATATATATATATATATATATATATATATATATATATATATATATATATATATATATGGCATTGAAGAAACAATATTTATTATTCATAATGAATTTAAGAAATTAAAAAGATGAAAGGGCATCTTTTTAATTTCTTAAATTCATTATGAATAATAAATATTGTCTCTTCAATGCCATTTTAAAGTTTTGTACGACAAAAGAAATATTTAAATATATATATATATATATATATATATATATATATATATATATATATATATATATATATATATATATATATATATATATATATAAAGAAGTTGAATTGTTGAAGGCTATGTAATAACAAAGGTATTTCATACAAATTAAAACTCAAAATTAATTTACGAAACTCGGTTTAATAAACCAATTACGGTAAGGCTGTGAAGAAACAAGAAAAAGTCCTGCTTGACATCGTGGAGTCGACAAGGGAAGAGGAAGTTTTTCAGTAGTAACAGCAGTAGCTGTGACGTCATGAATTACTGCGGTTTCCTCCTCCTGCTGCTGGGTTTGTTCTTGTTTCTCCTGTTGTTGTGCTGCTGCTGCTTTGGATTTTAGGGGTTCTACGCAGACATCATTTTCAGTGTATTTATTATTTTGCTAATTAATGTGTTTAGTTGGGAACCACTTTTGAGGCTTGTGGTTTAAATCAGGAAAAGAAAATCAGAATGACAAACTTACTTGGAAAAGTAATACGTCTGGCCGAATCTGACTGAAATAGAAATGTTACATTAGCAAAAAGAGATCACCATTCTTCAACGAAATAAATTATGGCTCCACAACTAAATAGATATGAACTTTTATTTACGGAACACAGAAACAAAATGAAGATGGTACAATGGGCTGATTCATGTCGACTAGATGAAATAATATCCTGAAGTTCCTCCACTCATCTACCGCTGGCCCAGGTAGAGAGCACAGGATATACGTCTTGTCTATTTGAGAGACAGACTAGAACAGAATATTCATGTCAGCTCGTGTTCACGCCAAAACGATCCATCGCGTATGAATCTCATTACACATAGGAGTGTGCTTCGCCATACGGTGAAGAGGCGATGATTACATAATCATCAAGCTGAATTACAATCTCACCGCCTGTGACATGATGAACTCTTCAATTAATAAGAGTTCTCTCCCCCTTGTATTAATATCGGGTAGTTCTCCAATATGGCTGAAACAATAAACATGGTAAATCTATACCTCGTGTTATCGTTCGTTACTTATGACTAACAAGTAAAATAAAACATCTCATGGTGGCAGCGGTAAAAGAAACCAGACGGACGAGAAGTCACAGAAAAGAATCAAGATAACCTCACACAGTGAGTAAATTGAAAAAAAAAAAGAATTTCCTTCTTTCTAAAACGAGAAAAAACAAAGGAAGCGCGAAAAAAAAAAAAAAAAAAAAAAAAATGGCGTCTTCAAATATAACATTACCCGTTCTAGACTGGTCGAACGAGAACAAGCACGAGGCATACAGCGAATGGGTGGATTTTATGTCCTCGTATTTCATAATCAACAATGTTGAAGAAAAGTTGAAATACAACTACATTTTGCTCAGCACCGGACCAAAAGGTCGTGAACTTTTAAAATATGCTCAGCTTACAAATGAGCAGAAAGAAAACTCCGAGAATATATTTTTAATATTCAAATCTCACATGATTCAAAAACCAAACAAATGGGTCGAACGTTTGGAATTCACGTCAATGCGACAAAATGAAGACACAGTGGACGACTACCTAGTCAAGCTCAAAACTAAAGCCGACAGATGTGACTTCGGAAATAATAAAGACGAACGCATCTTAGAACAAATTATTAAAGGGCTCAGGAGCGCTGAGGAAAGAAGAAACCTAATTGCAAAACCAGACCTAACCCTCAAATCAGCCATAGAAAGCGTTAGAGCATATGAAATCACAACAAAAGATAACTCTCGATACAAGGACGCTAACGAAGGGAGAAATGGGGTGTATCACGAAGTATCCGTGAAAAACAAACCCTGCACGAGATGTGGTAAACACCACAGGAAAAGGAAAGAAGACTGCTACGCCTTCAACAAAACGTGCAGAAGGTGCAACGGTTTACACCACTTCGAGGAATACTGCCTAACAAATATGCAAGGCCGGAGAGACTCGAGAGATACTTCTTGCAAAAACAAAATAAGGCAAGAAAATAGCTCATATAAAGCTAAAAAACAAAACCCCCCAAACGGATACAAAAAGCAGAGTTTCCAAAAAAAAAGAATAAATACAACGTCAAAGGAAGACAACGAAACAGACCAAGACGACGATTTATACCTATACGCAATAAATGCAGAGAACGACGACCGTGAAGAAATTTTCGCGAACATAGACTGTGAGGATACAGAAAATAACGAACATAAAATAAAAATGAAGGTCGACACAGGGGCAAACGGAAATATTCTACCTGTTAGAATCTATAAAAAAATGTATCCACAAAATGGCGACAGAAAAATAAATAAACAAACGAATGGTCAAAGGGAACTAACTCATGGACATAAAAAACAAGAGTTAACTACCTTGTGGGCTGCGAATGGTACGAAGATAAACCATTATGGAGCAATAATTTTAAAGATCAAACACAAAAACTCTGCAACTATCAGAGCAAAATTTTTCGTGTGTGATAGCGATGTAACCATACTGGGCCTAAGACCAAGCATCCGAATAGGTTTAGTAACCGTCAACTGCAGCATAACAAAAGGGCACTCACCAAAACAAATTGAAAATATGGAAAACCTCGCTGAGGAATACCCTGACAGATTCCAAGGGATAGGGAAATTCCAAGGCGTTCAAAAAATACATCTTACCGAAGATGCAATACCGGTAGTACAACCGCCAAGAAAATTCCCAGTGCACCTCAGAGACGAACTAAAACAAGAATTACACAAAATGGAACACCTGGGTGTAATAAAAAAGGTTACAGAGCCCACAGAATGGGTCAACGCCATCGCATGCAGCAGAAAGAAAAATGGAAACCTACGGATTTGTCTAGACCCCAAACCGTTAAATAAATACATAATAAGGACACACCATAAAACGCCAACACTAGAAGAAATTTCACACAAATTGACGGGTGCCAAACACTTTTCGAAACTGGATGCAAAACATGGCTACTGGGCAATACAACTTGAAGAGGAATCAAGCTTACTCACCTGTTTCAACACTCCGTTCGGGAGATACAGATATTTGAGATGTCCGTTTGGCCTAAAGATGTCGCAAGACATTTTCCAACAAAAAATGGACCAAATATTGGAACCATGCAAAGGAGCCATAGGTATATCAGATGATATATGCGTGTATGGCAGAACAATACAGGAGCATGATCAAAACCTGTTAGAGACAATGGACACTGCCCGAAAATATGGTCTAGTCTTCAACAAAGAGAAATGCACCATCAGGCAAAAACAAATAAAATTTTATGGTCTCATCTGGGACGAGAACGGATCTCACCCAGACCCCGACAAATGCGATAAAATAAAATCGAAACCAGCACCAACCAACAAGGAAGAACTCCAACAATTCTTAGGTATGATACAATACCTAAGCCCATTTATACCAGATCTCAGCACCAAAACAGCGCCACTGAGGTCACTACTTAAAAAGGATGCAGAGTATCAGTGGAACGAGACGCACGACAAGACGTTCCGAACGATAAAAGATCACATCCACGAAAAACTCTGTCTAGCATATTTTGATCCCAATGCAGACACAACTATCCAAGTAGATTCAAGCATGATAGGACTGGGTGCAACACTCATTAACAACAACAAAGTTGTTGCCTTCGCGAGCAAGAGTCTGACTGAAACGGAATCACGTTATGCAAATATAGAACGTGAACTACTAGCAGTAGTATTCGGATGTGAGAGATTCCACACATACATATATGGAAAAGAAATAATAGTGGAAACAGACCACAAGCCACTAGAAAACATTCAGAATAAGAATATAGCGCAGGCACCCCCACGACTGCAAAGAATGTTATTAAGATTGCAACCGTACGATGCACAGATAAAATATAAACCAGGAAAAGAAATGTGTATCCCAGACTACTTGTCAAGAAATCAACCAACATTAGGTAAGGAAATCGAGCTTGATGTAAACATACACACTGTTGACATTACAGCTCAGAAACAGACCGAACTACAAAATGCAACTGAAGCAGATGACGAACTCAGAACACTTAAAGAGATGATACTAAATGGATGGCCAGATGACGTAAAAAATACTCCTAAGATAATTAGAAATTATTGGTCACTGAAAGAATGCCTATCCGTACAAGATGGTATGATCACAAAGGGGCAATCCATAGTCATACCCAAAAGTATGCAACAGATGGTATTAATGAGGATCCACGATGCTCACCAAGGCATCGAAAAATGTCAACTCAAGGCACAAAATAGTGTATTCTGGAGAGGAATGTCCAAGGACATAGAGGAGCTAGTAAGGACATGCGAGATCTGCAGAGAATATCAAAGGAAAAATCAAAAGGAAACTATGATTATCAAAGAACATGCAACACGACCGTTTCAGTATGTTGCTGCAGATATTTTTGATTTTAACAATCAACAATTCCTACTGATTGCTGATCAATATAGCAAAATGCCCTTTGTCAAGACGCTGAAAAGCACAACAAGCTTAAATTGCATAGAATACTTCAAAGCAATATTTGCTGTTCATGGCATACCTGAAAGGCTATACACAGACAATGCAAGATATTTTGTCTCCAACGAATTCCACAATTTTGCCACAGAGTGGGAATTCACTCACATCACATCAAGCCCCAGGTACCCACAATCAAACGGGTTCATAGAACGAATGGTCCAAACTGTAAAAAGAACATTCACAAAAGCCAAACAATCTAGAATGGATTGTCAAATGGCCCTTCTATGCCTCCGATCAACCCCACTTGACAGCCAGTTACCATCCCCGGCAGAAATCCTATACAATAGGAAAATAAGAACAAGGATACCAACCTTGCTAAATTCATATACCCCAAAGGATGAGGAGATCAGACAAAGATTGTGCAGCAAAAGCAAAAAACAACAACAATATTATAACAAGAGCGCAAGAGATCTCCCAGAATTAACTATTGGTGGAAAAGTGTCAGTCCTACAGGAGGATGACACCTGGCAACCGGCGACAGTGGTCGACAGATGCACAGAACCACGCAGCTACATTGTCAAGATGCAAGGAGATGGAAGGCTACTGAGGCGCAACAGACGACACCTACAAGAGTTGTACAACCCTCAGAGACAAACAGCTATCAACGCATCCGCCCAAAATACCAGTTGGGACAATATAACATCACTCCCCCAACAACACACAAACTCATCAGAAATCGACACTCTATCTAATATCGACGACAGAGAAATTCCATCAGCCAACCAAAGACAACCAGTGGAGGCAAACCAACGACCCACAAGAACACGGCGAACCCCCCTCAAGTACAAGGACTACATAATGTATAAATAAAAGACAAAATAAATAAATCAATACAAATCGAAAACATCTATCTGAGAAGAGGGATGTGACATGATGAACTCTTCAATTAATAAGAGTTCTCTCCCACTTGTATTAATATCGGGTAGTTCTCCAATATGGCTGAAACAATAAACATGGTAAATCTATACCTCGTGTTATCGTTCGTTACTTATGACTAACAAGTAAAATGCGATGATTACATAATCATCAAGCTGAATTACAATCTCACCGCCGATCATCGCGTAGACGATACAAAATTGTTCGCTAATGCAACCTCGACATGTGTAATCCACTGAATAATGAGATAAATATTATTCTAACTTATTTAGAATGAATTATATATTCATAACATAACAAAGAATAGAACTTATTTAGAATGAATTATATATTCATAACAAAGAATATAACTTATTTAGAATTAATTATATATTCATAACAAAGAATATAACTTATTTAGAATTAATTATATATTCATAACAAAGAATATAACTTATTTAGAATTAATTATATATTCATAACAAAGAAAGCTTCAATTCTATGCAGTCGGTTTGATAAAGTTATAAAAAAAGAAGAGAAAGAAAAAAGAAAATCTCAATGTTGACTTTAAAAAGTCACAATTTTGACTAAAAAGTCGCAATTTTGAAAAAGGAAAAAATGATCAAACAGAAATAATTAAAAATAGTCCCTATTTACTTCCCTCCCCACACAAAAAGGGGGGGGCACTCTGGATTGGGACAACAATAAAAATAAGATTGCATTCATCTAGAAGAATTTTTCGTGACAGAAAAGATAAAATACAGTAACAGAACAGATACTACATTTTGATCCTAGCAAAAAAGGCCAAGGAAATATCAAAGTCGGTCATTATGGTAATTTTTATTTATTCCTACTTAATAATGTTAACCTTAGAGAACGTAACAATTTGACAGTTAAACTATCGATTAAATAAAAACGCAAAAATAGTGCGAACATCGCTTTTTTTTTGCTTTTTTTTGCAAACATTGTTTTTTTTGTCTTTTTTTAAACATTGTTTTTTGTTTTTGCAAGCATGTTTTTTTTGTTTTTTGGGCAAACATTGTTTTTTTACAAACATTGTTTTTTACAAACATTGTTTTTGGGGGGTTTTTTTTAACCATTGTTTTTTTTGCAAACATTGTTTTTTTGTTTGTTTTTGCAAACATTATTCTTTTTGTTTTTACTCCCCCCCCCCCACCCCCCTTTTTCCTTGACCTTTTACCTTAAATCAAATGAATGTGTACATTTATTTACTCAATATCATATATTTTATTTATTCATTGTAAGCCAAAATCTTTTTTTTTTAAACTGCTGAAGGTCTAAATTATCTCCCTTGCCCCGGGAAATATGGGTGTTCTTATGTCGCAGTCATTACAACAAATATTTACCCGGCGTTACGTCCTCGACAATCAGTTCGATAGTGACTGAGGTATGGCTATGTTTAGTCGGAGGAAGTCCACAATCCCAGGCTTTATCTTCTCTCTGAGAAGGGATTAGTTTATTGCTAATTGGCTAGGGCGCCCCTTACCGGGGAATGCCAATAGGGGTGCTCAGAGTGCACTTCACCTAGTGTGCTGGTTTTCCAGAACCCCACGTGACCTTGTGTCTAACCTCCTGCAGAGGAGGGAGATAAACATTTCGACAAATATTACTCTTCATTCATTCAAATATTACTTTTCATTCGTGTAATGTTATTCAATAAACTTGAAGATTGTATTTGTAAATAATAATTCAATTGTGGTTACGTTGTGTGTCATTTGCCGTGTTCGAACTTATGACGAGGACGGAGTTAGACACAAGGTTGTTTTTTAAGGAAAGTGGCAGCCAGCTCTTCAAAAAGGATTGGGACAGAAATTAAAATTGCTTCATTCTCGAAGGATTACTCCATTGCTGACCACAGACAGAAGAGATGAAATGTTGTATCAGAACAGGTACTACACTTTGCTCCTAGCCAAAAGGCCAAAGAAGTATACAAAGTCGTTCAGTCACAATACTTGGCAAACATTTATTTTATTTAGACATTGTAAACCCAAATCTTATTAAAAACGTTTCAAAGTTTGAATTATCTCCCTTGCACCAGGAAAATATAACCGACTGAATTTTTGGCTTACGTGTCAATCATTTCGACAACTATTATTATTTATTCGTGTAATATCATGCAAGAACTTTAACATATTTTTTAAATAGTAATTAATACTTTTGTGAGTGAATAGTTTATCAATAATTATTCATGAACTGTAAAAAGAAATATCTACTCAAGAACAAAAAGGGGTACTCTTGATTGGGACAAAAATTTTAATTGTCTCAGTCAAGAAGGATTTCTCCTACACTGACCTAGGACCGAAAATATGAAGTGTAGTACGAAAACAGATACTGCACTTTGCTCCTAGCCAAGGGGCAAAGGAAATATTTAAGTCAGTCTTTATGGTTAGTTTTTGATTTCCTACCTAATAGTAAGCTTTAAAAATTGAGAATTTGAAAATTAAACTATTTATTAAATAAAAACACAGAAACAGTGCAAACCTTTTTTTTGTTTTCTTTTTTACTTTTTATTTTATTTATTGATTTTTTTTTTTTTTAACATTTTCCATATGACTTTATTTCCTGTTATTTTTTTTATTTCCTGGATTCGTTTGATCCAGCATCAAATGAATGCGTACATTTATTTGCTCAATGTCATTTGCCCTATTCAAAAAAAATAGTCTTAGACAAATTGTTCAGCCACAGTCTGCAAACATGTATTTATTTTTATCAATGGATAAAAATATCAATAAAAACTGTTCAAATCTGTTGAAATTATCTCCCTTGCACCAGGAAAATATAACAGGTTGAATTATGCCTTGTGTTTCAATCATTTCGACAACTATTAATATTCTGGTGCTTCTGCAGAGACGGGGCCACTGTTTCGATCGATGGCGACGGAAACTGCCGACTCCTCTTCGGGAGAAATCGTGATCGACGGAAAGAAATTTGATTTTGGGGGAGATAACTAATATTGGGTGAATTACTTTTTCACGAAATGGACGTAAACCGATTAAACTTTGAAGAGTTCTTGCATTTACTCGGGGATAATTGCAAAAGAAATACAGACGTATTGAAGTTGGAAGTATTTTTGAACTGATCGCAGAATTGTACCCTGTTTAAAACTTTTTTCCCCACATTTATCATTCAGTCAATACCCTGTAAAAAACTTTTTTTTCCCACATTTATCGTTCAATCAATTTACTTTTTCTTTTTTTTTTCAAATCAAAGTTTTACTTAGTTTTACTTATTACGTTTTTTTTATTTCAATAAAAAGTTTGCTATTTATTTGATGTACATAATGTTTATCAAAGTTTTATTTAATTCGTTTTTTGTTAAATTTCAAATGTTTATCAAAGTTTTATTTATTTATTTGCTGTACATAATGTTTAATTTGTTTCAATAAATGTTTATAATTTTAACTTATCCTCAATTGTCAATTCAACAGTTATCTTCCCCAAAATCAAATTTCTTTCCGTCGCTCACGTTTTCGCACAATTTCTCCCGAAGAGGAGTCGGCAGTTTCCGCCGCCATCGATCGAAACAGTGGCCCCCGTCTCTGCAGAAGCACCAATATTCTTTCGTGAGTATGGTATCATGACAACGGAACAGATACTGCAATTCTGAAACCCTCACCACAAAAAAAGGATAATGGAGTTCCTTGTGAAGCTGTTCTCATGACAACAGAACATATACCACATTATTTCTCCCTGAAAAGAGGTTGAAATAACTGGAAGGATTATCCCTTAAAAAAGACGGTCGTATGACCACAGAACAGATACTACATTATTTCTTCCTCAAATGAGATCGTAATACCTGGAAGGATTATCCCTACCCCCTTAAAAAAGACGGTCGTATGACCACAGAACAGATACTATATTATTTCTTCCTCAAATGAGATCGTAATACCTGGAAGGATTATCCCTACCCCCTTAAAAAAGACGGTCGTATGACCACAGAACAGATACTATATTATTTCTTCCTCAAATGAGATCGTAATACCTGGAAGGATTATCCCTACCCCCTTAAAAAAGACGGTCGTATGACCACAGAACAGATACTATATTATTTCTTCCTCAAATGAGATCGTAATACCTGGAAGGATTATCCCTACCCCCTTAAAAAAGACGGTCGTATGACCACAGAACAGATACTATATTATTTCTTCCTCAAATGAGATCGTAATACCTGGAAGGATTATCCCTACCCCCTTAAAAAAGACGGTCGTATGACCACAGAACAGATACTATATTATTTCTTCCTCAAATGAGATCGTAATACCTGGAAGGATTATCCCTACCCCCTTAAAAAAGACGGTCGTATGACCACAGAACAGATACTATATTATTTCTTCCTCAAATGAGATCGTAATACCTGGAAGGATTATCCCTACCCCCTTAAAAAAGACGGTCGTATGACCACAGAACAGATACTATATTATTTCTTCCTCAAATGAGATCGTAATACCTGGAAGGATTATCCCTACCCCCTTAAAAAAGACGGTCGTATGACCACAGAACAGATACTATATTATTTCTTCCTCAAATGAGATCGTAATACCTGGAAGGATTATCCCTACCCCCTTAAAAAAGACGGTCGTATGACCACAGAACAGATACTACATTATTTCTTCCTCAAATGAGATTGTAATATCTGGAAAGTTTACCCCTACCTTCTTATGACAACAGAACAGATACTACACTACCCCTACCGCATGATATGATAATACAATAACAGATTAAATCATTTTTTTTTTCATTCGTTTCAAAATGCTTAGTCATAAAAACATTTTTTTGGGTTCATTCGCCTTTTGGTTCAGATCAAAGTGTAGTACCTGTTCTCAGCATTTTTGCGACATCAGACGTATCTATTCTCAGCATCCCAGCGATAACAGACGTTTTACTATCGACGAAAATATTGTGTATATATAAGAAAATGCAACTATGCCAAATTATAGCTGTACGTTTCAGAATATTAATTTATTAGAAGCTGTTTATAAAATAAATAAGCAAATTAAGAAGAACTAAAACTGTTTGTGGGTATTTGCAGTTTACTATATATACGATATTTCAAAATCTAATGTTGTAGTATGGAATTAAATAGGCACAGCCTGTTTTAATGTTAATGTAGTAAGGATAAATATAAAAAACTTTCACATTTAGATAATAATAATAATAACTGGCGGGACCCGTGTAAATTACACGAAATGATGTTTTTAATACTAATTATCTTGTTCCTAACCTATACATGTTTGAATAAAATATGATAAGATTTGACTTGTATATTTATTTTTAAAAATGAATAATACATGAAACAATTTACAAAACTTCTTTATATACAATATTTCTAGTGAAGGTAATATTTCGACGACTAACCCTTACTTTGTAAATGTTTTAGATTAAATTAAATTTGGCTCCAATTCATGAGTAGTATACAAAGATTCGGAAGGTCGTTGCTTTTGATGTAAGCGTAACACACAAAATAACACACACGCTATCGTATTAATATGTGTCTCCCCCCCCCCCCCCCTTCGATGTAGAAAAAAAGATCGTAGAGGTTGGTTAGGATCGAACTATAAACTAGTCGGGCCAATGTCAAAATCCTACATTGCTAACTGTTGCGCCAAAGGGAAACACTTGAAATATTACGAAAATTAGGTGACTTAAATGCTTTTCCAAATCTAGGTGCGGCACGCATATGCAGAGCTTTTGATGTAAGCGTGACACATGAACACACATGCTATCGTATTAATATATAGATAATAATAATAGAACGTCTTTAGCTAATAATTTTCAAATATAAAAATATACAAATGTAAGGTACTGTATCTAGTTAAGTATTTATTTTTATTGAAATTTGTCTTTTTAATGAGTCATCGTTTGTCATGGTTAAAAGGTACTCGATGATAAGGGTTAATGATATGGATAGATTGACTATTGAATGATGAACAATATGATGAGAGAATTGAAATTGATGAATGGAATGAACAACATTTGATCACTTATGTGAACGGTTTATGACAAGTATTAGTTATGTCCTATCATAATATTTCATCTGGATATATATATATATATATATATATATATATATATATATATATTAAAATGTTGAATTAAATTAAAGATAATTGAATTATCGTTTAATAATAATTTATCGTGATAATATAATGCTCAATATATCGAATAGAGCAATCAATTCTAAAAATGAAGGATGAGAATTAAAAATTGTAAAGATACAATATTTATTAGAACATCAGAAGTTTCACCATCGCCTACAAGCAATGCTTTCACTCCACACCGGCTTGAAAAATATCGGCTCTAAATCCATTTTTGTAACCTATCGAAACACTGATCAACCAGGGAGCTAGAGGTTTTCATAATGCATACATCGAACTTTGACTGACAAACTTCATTCTGAACCCTGTAATTCTACTATTGGACTACTGCAATGACAGGATGAATTGGACTTTACCAACAACCGTCTAAGAATTCATCTTCTTAACAACAACATTTGGACTCTTAAACAATTTGAGTATTTTTTTTCAAACGTTCATTTCCAATAATAAAACAGCTGTTTTATTTTTGACGTGTTTTTAACGGCGTCTACCCTAACTCTACGTTCTCATCTCAACAAAAAACTTGTTACATTTTGTTTTTTATTTTGTGTATAAATTTTTTCAACGATAATATTTACAATTACATTGTTGGTTTTTTCTATCCTCTGATGAAAAGAGTTTATCTTTAAAAATCCATGGATTAAGGATATGAAGCTCTTTGCTTTGAACTTCTGATGTTCTAATTAATATTATATCTTTACAATTTTTTATTCTCATCTTTCATCTCCAGAAATATATATATATATATATATATATATATATATATATATATATATATATATATATGTGTGTGTGTGTGTGTGTGTGTGTGTGTGTGTGTGTGTGTAAAAATAAAAGTGCAATAAAGGATAAGCAAATCAACAACTAGCAAAAATAAACTCAAAAACACATCTTGCATATCGATAAACAACCAAAATGTATATGTCAATTCAGGGTCTTTTGTCCATGCTGTTCTTCAGAAATCCAAAGTTAGCCTCCAGAAAAAAATATATTATATGGCCGCATATTTTTTTCTGGAGGTGAACTTTGGATTTCTGAAGAGCAGCGTAGATGAAAGATCCTGAATCGACGTATAAATTTTGGTTGTTCATCTATGTGCGAAATGGTCCGTTAAATGCACCATGGTTTTTGGATTTGGAAAAAAATGAATAAAAACTTGGTCACTGGAATTTAGCATAATATTGTTTATTTATGCTCTGTTGTTAAATGTTAACAATCATTGAGCTTTTACCTTGAATAGTTTGGACCATAGACTAAAAGATTACTTGAAATTACATAAATAGGGTTTATATCTCTTCTAGCGCATAGCTGTTAAAGTTGGCCTCATTGGTTTCCGTGTTCAGATTTGAGCTAAAAGGTGATTGGTTCGAATCATGTGACCAGCTGAACAATTATCTCCACACTGAATATTCCAAAACGATGAAACGTATGCGTATATGGATAATTATTAAAAAATATAC
>OY744520.1:212606735-212616735 GCA_963556195.1 Sepiola atlantica
ATGACGAGAGATATTCGTGATGGTGTGGTGTTTACATGACGAGAGATATTTGTGATGGTGTGGTGTTAACATGACGAGAGATATTCGTGATGGTGTGGTGTTAACATGAGGAGAGATATTTGTGATGGTGTGGTGTTAACATGACGAGAGATATTTGTGATGGTGTGGTGTTAACATGACGAGAGATATTCGTGATGGTGTGGTGTTAACATGACGAGAGATATTCGTGATGGTGTGGTGTTAACATGAGGAGAGATATTCGTGATGGTGTGGTGTTTACATGACGAGAGATATTTGTGATGGTGTGGTGTTAACATGACGAGAGATATTTGTGATGGTGTGGTGTAAACATGACGAGAGATATTCGTGATGGTGTGGTGTTAACATGACGAGAGATATTCGTGATGGTGTGGTGTTAACATGACGAGAGATATTCGTGATGGTGTGGTGTTAACATGACGAGAGATATTTGTGATGGTGTGGTGTTAACATGACGAGAGATATTCGTGATGGTGTGGTGTTAACATGACGAGAGATATTTGTGATGGTGTGGTGTTAACATGACGAGAGATATTCGTGATGGTGTGGTGTTAACATGACGAGAGATATTTGTGATGGTGTGGTGTTAACATGACGAGAGATATTTGTGATGGTGTGGTGTTAACATGACGAGAGATATTCGTGATGGTGTGGTGTTAACATGACGAGAGATATTTGTGATGGTGTGGTGTTTACATGACGAGAGATATTTGTGATGGTGTGGTGTTAACATGACGAGAGATATTCGTGATGGTGTGGTGTTTACATGACGAGAGATATTTGTGATGGTGTGGTGTTAACATGACGAGAGATATTCGTGATGGTGTGGTGTTAACATGACGATAGATATTTGTGATGGTGTGGTGTTAACATGAGGAGAGATATTCGTGATGGTGTGGTGTTAATATGACGAGAGATATTTGTGATGGTGTGGTGTTTACATGACGTGAGATATTTGTGATGGTGTGGTGTTAACATGAGGAGAGATATTCGTGATGGTGTGGTGTTAATATGACGAGAGATATTTGTGATGGTGTGGTGTTAACATGACGAGAGATATTCGTGATGGTGTGGTGTTAACATGACGATAGATATTTGTGATGGTGTGGTGTTAACATGACGATAGATATTTGTGATGGTGTGGTGTTAACATGACGAGAGATATTCGTGATGGTGTGGTGTTAACATGACGATAGATATTTGTGATGGTGTGGTGTTAACATGACGATAGATATTTGTGATGGTGTGGTGTTAACATGACGAGAGATATTCGTGATGGTGTGGTGTTAACATGACGATAGATATTTGTGATGGTGTGGTGTTAACATGACGATAGATATTTGTGATGGTGTGGTGTTAACATGACGAGAGATATTCGTGATGGTGTGGTGTTAACATGACGAGAGATATTCGTGATGGTGTGGTGTTTACATGACGAGAGATATTCGTGATGGTGTGGTGTTTACATGACGAGAGATATTCGTGATGGTGTGGTGTTTACATGACGAGAGATATTTGTGATGGTGTGGTGTTAACATGAGGAGAGATATTCGTGATGGTGTGGTGTTAACATGACGAGAGATATTTGTGATGGTGTGGTGTTAACATGACGAGAGATATTCGTGATGGTGTGGTGTTAACATGACGAGAGATATTTGTGATGGTGTGGTGTTAACATGACGAGAGATATTCGTGATGGTGTGGTGTTAACATGAGGAGAGATATTCGTGATGGTGTGGTGTTAATATGAGGAGAGATATTCGTGATGGTGTGGTGTTAACATGAGGAGAGATATTTGTGATGGTGTGGTGTTAATATGAGGAGAGATATTCGTGATGGTGTGGTGTTAACATGAGGAGAGATATTCGTGATGGTGTGGTGTTAACATGACGAGAGATATTTGTGATGGTGTGGTGTTAACATGACGAGAGATATTCGTGATGGTGTGGTGTTAACATGACGAGAGATATTCGTGATGGTGTGGTGTTAATATGAGGAGAGATATTCGTGATGGTGTGGTGTTAACATGAGGAGAGATATTCGTGATGGTGTGGTGTTAACATGACGAGAGATATTTGTGATGGTGTGGTGTTAACATGACGAGAGATATTCGTGATGGTGTGGTGTTAACATGACGAGAGATATTTGTGATGGTGTGGTGTTAACATGACGAGAGATATTCGTGATGGTGTGGTGTTAACATGAGGAGAGATATTCGTGATGGTGTGGTGTTAATATGAGGAGAGATATTCGTGATGGTGTGGTGTTAACATGAGGAGAGATATTTGTGATGGTGTGGTGTTATAACATGACGAGAGATATTCGTGATGGTGTGGTGTTAACATGAGGAGAGATATTCGTGATGGTGTGGTGTTAACATGACGAGAGATATTTGTGATGGTGTGGTGTTAACATGAGGAGAGATATTCGTGATGGTGTGGTGTTAACATGACGAGAGATATTTGTGATGGTGTGGTGTTAACATGACGAGAGATATTCGTGATGGTGTGGTGTTAACATGAGGAGAGATATTCGTGATGGTGTGGTGTTAATATGAGGAGAGATATTCGTGATGGTGTGGTGTTAACATGAGGAGAGATATTTGTGATGGTGTGGTGTTATAACATGACGAGAGATATTCGTGATGGTGTGGTGTTAACATGAGGAATGATATTTGTGATGGTGTGGTGTTAACATGACGAGAGATATTCGTGATGGTGTGGTGTTTACATGACGAGAGATATTCGTGATGGTGTGGTGTTAACATGACGAGAGATATTTGTGATGGTGTGGTGTTTACATGACGAGAGATATTTGTGATGGTGTGGTGTTAACATGACGAGAGATATTCGTGATGGTGTGGTGTTAACATGAGGAGAGATATTTGTGATGGTGTGGTGTTAACATGACGAGAGATATTCGTGATGGTGTGGTGTTAACATGACGAGAGATATTCGTGATGGTGTGGTGTTAACATGACGAGAGATATTTGTGATGGTGTGGTGTTAACATGACGAGAGATATTCGTGATGGTGTGGTGTTTACATGACGAGAGATATTCGTGATGGTGTGGTGTTAACATGACGAGAGATATTCGTGATGGTGTGGTGTTTACATGACGAGAGATATTTGTGATGGTGTGGTGTTAACATGACGAGAGATATTCGTGATGGTGTGGTGTTAACATGAGGAGAGATATTCGTGATGGTGTGGTGTTAACATGACGAGAGATATTCGTGATGGTGTGGTGTTTACATGACGAGAGATATTTGTGATGGTGTGGTGTTAACATGACGAGAGATATTCGTGATGGTGTGGTGTTAACATGAGGAGAGATATTTGTGATGGTGTGGTGTTAACATGACGAGAGATATTTGTGATGGTGTGGTGTTAACATGACGAGAGATATTCGTGATGGTGTGGTGTTAACATGACGAGAGATATTCGTGATGGTGTGGTGTTAACATGAGGAGAGATATTCGTGATGGTGTGGTGTTTACATGACGAGAGATATTTGTGATGGTGTGGTGTTAACATGACGAGAGATATTTGTGATGGTGTGGTGTAAACATGACGAGAGATATTCGTGATGGTGTGGTGTTAACATGACGAGAGATATTCGTGATGGTGTGGTGTTAACATGACGAGAGATATTCGTGATGGTGTGGTGTTAACATGACGAGAGATATTTGTGATGGTGTGGTGTTAACATGACGAGAGATATTCGTGATGGTGTGGTGTTAACATGACGAGAGATATTTGTGATGGTGTGGTGTTAACATGACGAGAGATATTCGTGATGGTGTGGTGTTAACATGACGAGAGATATTTGTGATGGTGTGGTGTTAACATGACGAGAGATATTTGTGATGGTGTGGTGTTAACATGACGAGAGATATTCGTGATGGTGTGGTGTTAACATGACGAGAGATATTTGTGATGGTGTGGTGTTTACATGACGAGAGATATTTGTGATGGTGTGGTGTTAACATGACGAGAGATATTCGTGATGGTGTGGTGTTTACATGACGAGAGATATTTGTGATGGTGTGGTGTTAACATGACGAGAGATATTCGTGATGGTGTGGTGTTAACATGACGATAGATATTTGTGATGGTGTGGTGTTAACATGAGGAGAGATATTCGTGATGGTGTGGTGTTAATATGACGAGAGATATTTGTGATGGTGTGGTGTTTACATGACGTGAGATATTTGTGATGGTGTGGTGTTAACATGAGGAGAGATATTCGTGATGGTGTGGTGTTAATATGACGAGAGATATTTGTGATGGTGTGGTGTTAACATGACGAGAGATATTCGTGATGGTGTGGTGTTAACATGACGATAGATATTTGTGATGGTGTGGTGTTAACATGACGATAGATATTTGTGATGGTGTGGTGTTAACATGACGAGAGATATTCGTGATGGTGTGGTGTTAACATGACGATAGATATTTGTGATGGTGTGGTGTTAACATGACGATAGATATTTGTGATGGTGTGGTGTTAACATGACGAGAGATATTCGTGATGGTGTGGTGTTAACATGACGATAGATATTTGTGATGGTGTGGTGTTAACATGACGATAGATATTTGTGATGGTGTGGTGTTAACATGACGAGAGATATTCGTGATGGTGTGGTGTTAACATGACGAGAGATATTCGTGATGGTGTGGTGTTTACATGACGAGAGATATTCGTGATGGTGTGGTGTTTACATGACGAGAGATATTCGTGATGGTGTGGTGTTTACATGACGAGAGATATTTGTGATGGTGTGGTGTTAACATGAGGAGAGATATTCGTGATGGTGTGGTGTTAACATGACGAGAGATATTTGTGATGGTGTGGTGTTAACATGACGAGAGATATTCGTGATGGTGTGGTGTTAACATGACGAGAGATATTTGTGATGGTGTGGTGTTAACATGACGAGAGATATTCGTGATGGTGTGGTGTTAACATGAGGAGAGATATTCGTGATGGTGTGGTGTTAATATGAGGAGAGATATTCGTGATGGTGTGGTGTTAACATGAGGAGAGATATTTGTGATGGTGTGGTGTTAATATGAGGAGAGATATTCGTGATGGTGTGGTGTTAACATGAGGAGAGATATTCGTGATGGTGTGGTGTTAACATGACGAGAGATATTTGTGATGGTGTGGTGTTAACATGACGAGAGATATTCGTGATGGTGTGGTGTTAACATGACGAGAGATATTCGTGATGGTGTGGTGTTAATATGAGGAGAGATATTCGTGATGGTGTGGTGTTAACATGAGGAGAGATATTCGTGATGGTGTGGTGTTAACATGACGAGAGATATTTGTGATGGTGTGGTGTTAACATGACGAGAGATATTCGTGATGGTGTGGTGTTAACATGACGAGAGATATTTGTGATGGTGTGGTGTTAACATGACGAGAGATATTCGTGATGGTGTGGTGTTAACATGAGGAGAGATATTCGTGATGGTGTGGTGTTAATATGAGGAGAGATATTCGTGATGGTGTGGTGTTAACATGAGGAGAGATATTTGTGATGGTGTGGTGTTATAACATGACGAGAGATATTCGTGATGGTGTGGTGTTAACATGAGGAGAGATATTCGTGATGGTGTGGTGTTAACATGACGAGAGATATTTGTGATGGTGTGGTGTTAACATGAGGAGAGATATTCGTGATGGTGTGGTGTTAACATGACGAGAGATATTTGTGATGGTGTGGTGTTAACATGACGAGATATATTTATGATGGTGTGGTGTTGTTATGAAGAAAGATGTTTGTAGTGTTAGTCTGTTTTTTGTTGCGAATATTAAAAGCTTTGTATTTAGCGTTGTGGATAAAAAAGTAAGGATATTTCAAAGCTCTGTATGTCCTCTCAGTGTAGGTTTCTTCATTGCCGAGGTAAGTGGGGCTGCAAACTTTGAAGGCTCTGAGGAGGCGAGCTTATGATCATTCCGGATTTTATTCTGTTGTTGCGGTGGGAGTAGAAATGTGTAAGGGCTTTTTGATTTGTTGGTTTTCTATAGACTAAAAAGTTTAGGCCGTTCGGGGTGTTGTGCAGAGTAATAGCAAGGAAGTCGAGGACGTTGTTAGTTTCGATGTCAGGGAGACTGATGTGATGTTTGTCGACAAACTTAATAAAATAGAAAATTTCCTTCACAGGGAAGTAACTCTGCACTCGTCATAACATAGTTACTTCCTTTTGTTTGGTCGCCTTTTTACTTTAAAAAAAGTTACTGTATTGACGAATAGAGAGTTATTTCCCTTTGTTTGGTCTACTTATCATTTTGTTTAAACAGGATAAAAAAATAATTTGTTTCATTTCAGGTATATAAATTATTAATAAAAGTAAAAATAATCCCGGGCAACGCCAAGTAGGAACGGCTAGTTTTTTATAAAAGGATCTCTGAAGAATGATGCCCCCCAGCCCCCTCACCCCGGAACATTTTGTTGACCTTTGATTTTAATGAAATTTAAACCATAGTTAAAAATTACAGAAATTTCAAAACAGGTTTAGATTCTCAAAATTAGATTTCTATTTTCGGGTGAATCATGTTTGTATTGTCTATGTTTCTAGTTTTGTGGACTCTGTTTTTTGTTTTTTTGTTTCCGCCATAAAAATCTGATTGTTGAATGCGTTTGATAAACAATTCCTAAAATGGAGATTTCAACTGATTTTGTTCCAAAGTTAATGGTTGAAAATTATCCTGAGTCAACAATGTTCACCGAATTAGTCAAATTTCAATGTTTAAAAAAAAATGAAAAGAGTAGACACAGATCTGAGTACCAGTTCTCAGTCAATATTTTCACTAAACTCTGCTCAAACTGAATAAGAAATGCAATCGCATCTTCTTTTATGAAATTGCTCATTTACATCAAACACAAAGTATTGCGTTGGTAACTAAGTTCCTGCCGTTTTTTTCTAAATTAAAATTTGATTGAATAAAAAATAACAACTAATTAATCAATAATGTATTCTCCTTTGTTGTTTTCTTCGCAAGATTTTCAGTTCAACAAGATTTTCAGTTCAACAAGATTTTCAGTTCAACAAGATTTTCAGTTCAACAAGATTTTCAGTTCCTCGTTGGTGTTGATGGTATTTTTCATCTCTTCTTTTCTTGTAACCAGATGTTCCTCTACGACGAGCTTGTTATTTTTTCCTTGAATTTCTGTAAGACGTGGTGCTAAAGGCGCTGATGAAGACACGTTTTGGAGTATTGATTTACTCCTCTCCAGGAGTTAGGCACAAGGCCAGTTTTTATCTTACTCCCACAAGTAAGATGTGACCCAAGGTCGGGTCGGGAAAGTGGGGTTTAAAAATTGGCTGGGCAGCCCCGTTGGCATTCCCCGGTAGGGACTCCTCAGGCAGTAAGCAATAAACTTACTCCTCCCCAAAGAGGGGAGGCGAAGCCTGGGAGGGTGGACCTCCTAGAACTGCACAGGACAGACCCATAGACCGGCGTAAATCAAGCCCCGAAGGCCAAGACAATACCAGTCTATGGGGTGCAGTATCCATCGGAACAGATACTACACTTTGATCTTAGCCAAAAGACCAAAAGGCCCCGTTTTTGAGTAGCTTTGTTAATTTATTAAAAATTAAAAAATTATAAAATAAAATAAAGTATTTCCAAAAGAACATTCAATGAATTAAAACATTACAATTGCTCCAAGAATTAGAACATCAAGTCCAGTATGGCGTACGATCGTTTCCAAAACAGTTTGGAAATACTTTATTTTATTTTATAAATTAATAAAAGCTAATCCAAAACGTCCTGCATCAGCGCCTTTAGTAACACGTCTTACAGAAAGTCAGAGAAAAGAATAAAAAGCTCGTTGTAGAGAAACATCAACTGACAGAAAGAGCCACCGGTTGATGTGTTAGTAGTATGGGGGGGGGGGGGAACACAAGGGTACTTATAAACCAAAACACTGGTACACATATATATATATATATATTTTATTTTTTTATTTTTTAAAAATCATTATATATATATATATATATATATATATATATATATATAATGATTTTTTTAAGAAGAACGTTAAGAATTTTTTTTTATATTAAAATAAACATTTATTTATTTTAATGTCTTCAGACTTTCGGTGCATAGAATAACCTTTTTCAAAAGTAAATAGGCATTTAAAACCTTTTTTCTTTTTGTCTTTTTAATCTTTCCATATTGTCACAGGCGAGTAGGATTCCGCGTGGTCTGGTTATCACGGTTGAGGTTTTTAAATATCTAGTATTGTGTGCGAGTTGACGTTGGCACGTGTTTTTGAATAAATTCTTGGAGAAATCAAAAATCAAAACAAAATAATTCAAGCAAAAGGAAGAAGGTGTCGAAAATGGTCATTTTTCTTCACCTGCCATTCCATTTTCATGATCTGAAAATAAACAGAAATTAATTTTCATTAACTGAAAAAATAAAAAAAATAGATAACAAAATGATTCCAAAATAGAATTCTAAAAAAAATAGATTCCAAATTAAAAAAACAAAACTGGCGGGAACTTAGTTACCAATAGATCCAAATTTTTCTTAATCTATCTCTATACATAAATTAATATACAAGGTGTTTGGAAAATCCAAGCGCCATTTCTCCCTGTTGTTTTGATTTAGAGACCTAATGATTCCATAAAAATGCTCTGCTTGTTAGTAATGACAGAAGTTCCATAAACTTACTCCATCTATTCCTAATTCTTTCAATCACGTAGCCATACCAGCGGAGTCTTCTCTCCCTCAATAAAAACATGGAATAAAACATGGAAAAACATGTATGAAAGTTGAATGAAAGATAAAGCATGCAAAAGTTGAAGGAAGAATAAAACGTAGTTCAAAAGTAACACAAAATATTTATATATTTACAAATTACAGAGCATTAAGTGTTCATTTCAAGTGTCCAGTTAGAGAAACGATAAATATTAATGCCCGTGATTTATGATCCACCTTGTGATCCAATTACCGTTCTTAATTAATAAACTTGTTCCACAAATATATTACTTTATTAGAAAAAAATAATTGAATGGCCTAAATTTTTTAAATCTGCTTTTCAGGACAAGGACAAATATTTTTTAAATGTCCACTAATTTCTCGTTTTTTTCTTTGAGTTTCAATTAAATCATCATTCATTTTTCTAGTAAAGTAGTTAATCCTAACTTTTCTAATATTTCTTTGTAACTGTAATCTTTGACTTTATTAGTTCTGTCACCCATCTTTGTGTGTCATCCAATTTCAATATTACATCTCAAGCCTAGATAGTGGATTGGTTGGGTTTAGTCATGTGATCAGAAGGACATTTGACTCTGGATTTTCAACTTCCTTTCTTTTTTTTTTTGTCAGCTTTCAACCCTGGCATTTTGACAAAAGATCTGCGGCCCCTTTATTTTTATTAGTATTTTCACGCACATTCCTTGAGAAATTTAATTAAAAGAGGAATTAAGAAAAAAAAATTCCCCTTTCCATCTTTTATCTCGCCTCTCCTGTGTATTCTGTGCTGATGTAAGTCTCAAACTAATGTCCTATTCAGGGATGAAAAACAAAATGATTCTTAGCCAAGCAAACTTCTTAGCTTTTCTGCTAAAACGTTTTTAGAATGTTTGTCTATCCTGTTGTTATATTTGGGCTGGTGAATCTCTGTCCCAATTGAGGGTTCTTGATAAGGTGCAGAAACGTATCTATAATTTGATTGGACCCACCCTTTCTTCCTCTCTGCATCCCCTCTCTCACAGGCATGATGTTGCTAGTCTCAGACTTTTCTATAAATACTATTATGGCATGTGTTCTTCAGAATTATGTGATCTATTATCCAGTTCTTTTGTTCCAGCTCGTTTGACTCGTTGGTTTAGTGGTCTCCATCAATTCGCTGTTTAGATACCTCATTGTAATACAGCTTCCTATTCCAGTAGCTTCTTTCCAAGAACTACAGGATTGTGGAACTCTCTTACTGCT
>OY744520.1:212619235-212636735 GCA_963556195.1 Sepiola atlantica
TCTGTTTATGTGTTTATGCCGATATGATAAAATATTAGGATGTCAATCCCATACTTGCTCTCAATGTAGCTTGATGTAGGGTGTGTATGACAAAATATTTCGGGGAAAACCCGAATATAAAGTCACTTGATCAACGATTGTTTCTCTAACATTTTTATTACTGAAATAGAAAATCTCTGTATGGAATAATTTGATGACTTTTGTCTTGTTTCCTTTTTAAAAAGAATTAATTAGCTTATTTTAACTTTGTTATTAAAAAAGAAAAGAAAAGTGTGAAGGCTAACTTGAATTGCGTTGTCAGATCTAAGTTTATGAAGTGTTTTTTTAAGAGAGGAAATACTTGTTTATTTGTTTTTATTTTATCAAACCTTTTAACCTGAAGGCAGAAAAAAAGATAACACTTTTAGACATGGGGTCACACCTTTTGATCTCGCTGAATAGGAAAACTTAAACACCCGTAATCATCTGAGAATGCAAGATTAAGTGATTCAAATGACGACCTCTATTGCACTTTCTTCACAAAAAAAGAACACAGAGGAAGCAAAGACAGCCTATATTATACTAAATCTGAGTCAATCAACGTTTGTTTCCCTGAGGGTTTTTTTTCCTATATAATCACACAAAATACATTCTAATATATTTATTGGTATTTGGGATTGGGTTTTATTAATCTCCCTCCCACGGCGGGAAGCTGTGACACAAGGTCAGAAAGTAGGAATTGAAACCAGAGCCCTAGAGAAAGAGCACTCTGGCCGAACAAAAATTGCCTGGGCAGCCCCCGTCGGCATTATCAGGTAGGGGCGCCTCAGGCGATTAGCAATAAACTAACCCCTTCTCAAAGAGAGAGAAGGTAAAGCCTAGAGTTGAGCAGGACCATGCCGCAGAACCGACAGAGAACGAGCCATCCTCAAAAATGTCCGACACTCAGCAGGGTATTTGGGATTGAGTTATGTTTGGAAAAAAATTCATTTTAATTGTTCGAATTATCCGTCATTTGAAATTTACTCACCAGATCACCCATCTCGTACTAAGTTTCTGTCTATTACACTCACCCTCTCTCTTTCTATTGTATGTTGTCTTACACTCACCCACCCTCTTTTATTTTATGCAGTGTCTATCACTCTCGCTTACATGAGTCTCTCTTTCTGTCTCTGTTTATAAACATTCAAAGGTAATAAAACTAACTGTGAAATAGAAGATTGGAATAGTCCATTATAAACGATGGGGAATATCACCACAAGTGGTTGGAGATGGAAAGAGAGAGGGGGGGGGATAGAGAGAGGGAGGAGGGAAAGAGGGGGAAGAAAGAGAGAGGAAACGAGAGAGAAGGAGGGGGTATAGAGAGGGAGAGAATGGGGAGAAAGAGAGAGAAAAAGAGAGAGGGGGGATAGAGAGAGGGAGGAGGAAGAGAGGGGAGAAAGAGAGATGGCAGAGAGGGAAGAGAGAGAGAGAGGGAGGGAGGGAAGAGAGAGTAGGATAGAGAGAAGGGGAGGGATCGATTTAATATTCATTTCTTACAAGTGTTTCACGGCAAAATTCAGATAAGTGTATTTTTTAGTCCAATCATCAAAGAGTGGCAGTATATATTGTGGAATTGTGAAAGAACATGTTACATCAAAAAACGATAAAAAAATGTGGTGAAGTTCTAGATTAAGTCCTGATAAAAGTTTGGCAAGTTGAAGTATGTAAAAGGCAAACACTCGCATGATGAGTGGCGACAAATGTAGAAAAAAATAAATATTCCCTCTCCCCCAAAATGTAACAACACTCGAAAACTCGAATCAGATCATCGAACGATGACTTTAAACCCGGTCTTTACAAAGCTATCTTAAACAACCCCTGTATCTGGTTCTGAAGGAGATCCAAAACCTCTAACGATACCAGTAAAACATAACGGACGACACAGGCCTGATGTACTTTTGCATGTATTTCGATAATTTTCAATGATTTATTGAAGACAAACTGCTATTTTACCTATAGCTGAAGGTGGCGGGGGTTCATACCTTTCTTAAACGAAATTAGTGTGTGAGAGAACATAAGAGATTGAACAGGATTTAATTTCAGCTTCTTGATTTTTTTTAGTAATGAGTCACCACTTATCAAGGCCAAAAGCCACTCGAGGATAAGGGTTAATGAGATAGATAGATTGTCAGTTGAATGATGGAGAATATTATGAGAGGATTGAAGATGACGAATTGAATGGACAAAATTGGAATAATTCTGGATGCGGTTCATGACAAGCATCGTTCACTCCATAATAAAGACCAATGTGTATTTATTTGTATATAAATATATTAATAAATATAAATCGGCCCCATACACAAGAGTTAGCAAGTAAAAAACTGCCGGACGTAACCATTTCAAGCATTTAGGTGAAAGGAGCAAGCCAATAGCAAGTCAGACCCCCCCCTCCATTGTCTAAAATAAATTCGAAAAAAAAATCCTTCACCCTATTTCCATGATGAGACGCTTTCTTTATTTTTTATCTTTTCTTTTTTCTATACTGATGGATACATGTTTTTTTCTTTTCTTTTTTTAAAAACTTTCGAGATTTTTTCTTTCTTATTTTTTTATTTTTAACTTCACCGATTTAAAACATTATTTTATATGGATATGAATATTAGTGTTAACACTGGCAAAGCATAATTTTTTCCCCCTGTCAATTTTAATCGGTGTTGCCCACTCGTTATAACATAATCCATTTTGGTAACAGATGCGGCAATTGCATTTTCTCCCCCGCTGACACCCACCCACCCCTGTTTACGATCGGAGTGGCAATGGGATGATCTTGAAGGTCAAGATGCAAGAGTTGACATTGCAGGTCAAAAAACACTTGACAACATTGACACGATGAGTTAAGAAAAAGAAAATCTCTTTAGTCGGGATTCACCTGAACAAGCAAAAAAACAACAACAAAAAAAACTGTACTATTTGTTCTTTGTCGAAAGGTAAATCTAATACAACCACATTAAATTAAATGGACGTAATTATTTAGACAGGTGTGAGACGAACAACACAAGAATTTACCAAAACCATCATCATCATCATCACCATCACCACGATCATCATAAACACCACCACTATCATCATCATCATCATCATCATCATCATCATCATCATCATCATCATCATCATCATCATCATCATCATCACCACCACCACCATCATCATCATCATCATCATCATCATCATCATCATCATCATCATCATCATCATCACCACCACCACCACCACTACCATTGATTTAACATCCGTTTTACATGCTGCCATGTGTTTAGAAATTGACCTCCAAACTAACCTATCTCTGACCAGGTCTTCATTTATCCCTCTTTCTCTCAACTCCATCCTTATCACTTTCTTCCCATGTTTTCTGTGGCCTTCCTCTATCAACTGGCCATGCTACTTCAACTAATCTGTTAATAACGAATAGTGAACTAATGAGATTCCCTTTTGCAAATCAATATGCAAATTAGCTTGCCTGAGTATGTCGATCAGTAGATTAGAAAAGCCGAAGTTCTTCTATTTTGTAAATGCATTTAAGGTTTTGATCCCACTGTCAGTGCGATAAACCGCCCAACTTTCTATTACAAAACACTTGTTGATCGCAAGTTCAAGAGAAACATTTAACAAATATGAAATTTACGTGAGGAATGAGAAATCTCCATAGATTGAATAAAAGTGGGAGTTTAAAAGTCTCAGAAATTGATTGACAAATAAAAGGAATAGTCGAGGAATAAAGAGTAAATAAAAATATCATCACGATAACAAACAAAATGAAAGCCCACGAGTCTAATTGTTTATTTACCTCTTCGTCAGGAGGTTAGACACAAGGTCAGGCGGAGTTTTGAAAAGCCAACGGAGGAAGTGCACGCTGGCCTACAAACAATGTGTGAGCAGCCCTGTCGGTATTCCCCTGTTGGAGCATCTCAAGCGATTCACAATGAACTAACCTCTTCTCAAAGAGGGAAGGTAAAGCCTGGGAGGATGGACCTCCGAGGACTGAACAGAACAATACCTCAGCCCAACAAGCCACTGTCGGACTGATTGTTGGGAACGTATCCTCGAGAGGTACTACTGGTATTAAAAAGTCTGATTGTAAAGAACCATTTTTATTATTTTATTTTTAATTTTTTGCTGTTGTTGTTGATATGAGAGTCACGTGACCAAACAGTTTTCACGCACTCACGTTTCAATCATTTAATCATTTCGATGTTGTTGTTTATTTTATTATTAACTCAACCTGACAACAATCTCTGGCTAGTTGGTGAGAGAAAGAGAAGCAAAGAGACAGATACAGACATAGGTAGATAGAGAGGGGTAGAGAAAGAAAGAGAAGCAAAGAGACAGATACAGACATAGGTAGATAGAGAGGGGTAGAGAAAGAAAGAGAAGCAAAGAGACAGATACAGACATAGGTAGATAGAGAGGGGTAGAGAAAGAAAGAGAAGCAAAGAGACAGATAAAGACATAGGTAGATAGAGAGGGGGAGAGACAGAAATAGAAGCAAAGAGACAGATACAGACCTAGGCAGATAGAGAGGGGGAGAGAAAGAAAAAAAAGAAAAAAGACAAATACAGACATAGGTAGATAGAGAGGGGGAGATAAAGAAAGAGAAGCAAAGAGACAGATACAGACATAGGTAGATAGAGAGGGGGAGGGAAAGAAAGAGAAGCAAAGAGACAGATACAGACATAGGTAGATAGAGAGGAGTAGAGAAAGAAAGAGAAGCAAAGAGACAGATACAAACATAGGTAGATAGAGAAGGGGTGAGAAAGAAAGAGAGGGGGAGAGAAAGAAAGGGAAGCAAAGAGACAGATACAAACATTGGTAGATAGAGAGGGGGTGAGAAAGAAAGAGAAGCAAAGAGACAGATACATACATAGGTAGATTGAGAGGGGGAGAGAAAGAAAGAGAAGCAAAGAGACAGATACAGACATAGGTAGATAGAGAGGGGGAGAGAAAGAAAGAGAAGGGGAGAGAAAGAAAGAGAAGCAAATACACAGATACAAACATAGGTAGATAGAGAGGGGGAGAGAAAGAAAGAGAAGGGGAGATAAAGAAAGAGATGCAAAGAGACAGATACAGACATAGGTAGATAGAGAGGGGGAGAGAAAGAAAGAGAAGCAAATACACAGATACAAACATAGGTAGATAAAGAGGGGGAGAGAAAGAAAGAGAAGCAAAGAGACCGATACAGACATAGGTAGATAGAGAGGGGAGAGAGAAAGAAAGAGAAGCAAAGAGACAGATACAGACATAGGTAGATAGAGACGGGGAGAGAAAGAAAGAGAAGCAAAGAGACAGATACAGACATAGGTAGATAGAGAGGGGGAGAGAAAGAAAGAGAAGCAAAGAGACAGATACAGACATAGGTAGATAGAGAGGGGGAGAGAAAGAAAGAGAAGCAAAGAGACAGATACAGACATAGGTAGATAGAGAGGGGGAGGGAAAGAAAGAGAAGCAAAGAGACAGATACAGACATAGGTAGATAGAGACGGGGAGAGAAAGAAAGAGAAGCAAAGAGACAGATACAGACATAGGTAGATAGAGAGGGGGAGAGAAAGAAAGAGAAGCAAAGAGACAGATACAGACATAGGTAGATAGAGAGGGGGAGAGAAAGAAAGAGAAGCAAAGAGACAGATACAGACATAGGTAGATAGAGAGGGGGAGAGAAGAAAGAGAAGCAAAGAGACAGATACAAACATAGGTAGATAGAGAGGGGGTGAGAAAGAAAGAGAAGCAAAGAGACAGATACAGACATAGGTAGATAGAGAGGGGGGGAGAAAGAAAGAGAAGCAAAGAGACAGATACAGACATAGGTAGATAGAGAGGGGGAGAGAAAGAAAGAGAAGCAAAGAGACAGATACAGACATAGGTAGATAGAGAGGGGGAGGGAAAGAAAGAGAAGCAAAGAGACAGATACAGACATAGGTAGATAGAGACGGGGAGAGAAAGAAAGAGAAGCAAAGAGACAGATACAGACATAGGTAGATAGAGAGGGGGAGAGAAAGAAAGAGAAGCAAAGAGACAGATACAGACATAGGTAGATAGAGAGGGGGAGAGAAAGAAAGAGAAGCAAAGAGACAGATACAGACATAGGTAGATAGAGAGGGGGAGAGAAGAAAGAGAAGCAAAGAGACAGATACAAACATAGGTAGATAGAGAGGGGGTGAGAAAGAAAGAGAAGCAAAGAGACAGATACAGACATAGGTAGATAGAGAGGGGGGGAGAAAGAAAGAGAAGCAAAGAGACAGATACAGACATAGGTAGATAGAGAGGGGGAGAGAAAGAAAGAGAGAGTCAACAGATGACGATTAGAACGGAAGTGACGCCGCCGTTACTGACATAGCGTTGCCACGAACGATAGCCAGGGAGATGCGTTGGAACAACCAGGCTGACTCACGGGGCTCGTGCTTAGACGTTGAAATCCTCCGTCCAATGTCCTGAAAAAATTTAACAGTCTCGGGGCCAAGCACACCCGACGTTTCTACTGAAATTGGTTGGAAGACGAAACGGTCAGTGGGCGAGCTGTATTTTCCGCGCTTCCTTGTTTTGATTGTAAAGAATGTGGATTCAACATTCGAATCCCAAAGAAAGACTCCATTAGCATGGGGTGTGAGTATTGATTTACTCCTCTCCGGGAGTTAGGCACAAGGCCAGTTTTTATTTTACTCCCACAATTAAGATGTGACCCAAGGTCGGGTCGGGAAAGTGGGGTTTGAAAATTGTCTGGGCAGCCCCGTCGGCATTCCCCGGTAGGGGCTCCCCAGGCAGTAAGCAATAAACTTACTCCTCCCCAAAGAGGGGAGGCGAAGCCTGGGAGGGTGGACCTCCTAGAACTGCACAGGACAGACCCATAGACCGGCGTAAATCAAGCCCCGAAGGCCAAGACAATACCAGTCTATGGGGTGCAGTATCCATCGGAACAGATACTACACTTTGATTTTAGCCAAAAGGCCAAGCCAGGGATGTGAGTAGCCAATAGGAAAAATAAACTGAAATCGAGATAAACTTCCCAACCTGGGGAGGGGGGGGGGGACTATCCTTGTGTGTGTGTGGGGGGGGCATCACGCCAAAACCTTTTTTTCCTATTCAGTTTCAACTAAGAAAGTCAAACTTAAGAGAAAGACACTGAGTGTGCATGTGGGGGAAAGGAGACAGGAAGTCATTCTTTGATGAAACAAAAGTCATTTGACTCCCCTACCCCCTACATGAATCGTTTGAAATACTTCTGGGTGTCGTGATTCTTGGTTTCCTAAATTTTCCCGGTCAACACCGGAACACGATCGCACTAGTTATCATTAAAAAGTAATTTGTATGAATCAACAACGGATCTTTTTATTTGCTTGATTTGGTTTTGTTGACATTGGTCCCCCCTCCCCAATAGAATCAGGCACTACTCACAGGAAGGATCACGTGAAGGTTGCCAACACCCCTGCTGAATGCGGTGCTATGGATAAAACAGGACTTGAACACTGCAAATAAAGTTGTCAGTCCGCACTTGTATCCACGTCAACACAACTACCTCCCAATTATTAATTGCTTCACGCAATTAATGTTACATTTCAAAATGATAAAAACATCTGAAAAAGGTGTTGACTCAGGAATTATGGGGTGATGTTCCTTAGACCAGATCCAAATTATCTCCCTTAACTCATTACTAGCCAACCATAGAACACACTCTTCTACTTCCAGAAACCAAAACAATAGCAAAATTCCACCTACATGCAAATTTACAAATTGGCTGGGCTTTAAACCCAATAGAACCTGGTCCGATTGGCTCTACCTCTTTCTGGCTTGAATGCTCAAGGTGTCATCTTTGTATGGCCTTCATACCTCTGACGCAATTCCTGTCACATTTTGGTTACAGGATCAGCCTCCCAGAATAGAAACAATAAAGAAAGTTACATTTATTTGTACATTAATCATTGCATTTCTCTTCCTATTCGTTTATCCTGGCAATACATGTATTTCCATAGTGTTGGGACAATTAACATAGTCTTTCCTTTAATAACTACGTCTGTGATTCTTCACCTTCTTTATATATCATGTTTCGTATATCCCTTTTACGTTTGTCTCTGACAAATTTTTTATCTTTAATTTTAGGAGAGTCAAATAAGGGGAAGATAACTAGTTTTCAACCACGCTTTATCTTAAAATGGATTTTATTATTGTAATTAAAATAAAGTTAAAACAATGTGTACGTAAAAGGATGATTTAGAAATAAAACAATCACAACGCATTCGGCACCAATGAAAAATAAAATGATTTTGAAAAATAAATTAATTATCAAAGAAGACTAAACAAGCACCTTAATATACAACACATAATAATTAAATACCCCGGCAAACTAGAAGAGTCCTCGACTCAAAGTCAGCAGCGAACAGTATTATGTCAAATTTAGTTCCTGATATTAAAGACTTCCTGTTTTGGGTCGCTTACTCTTCTGATTTTCTAAGTTTTCTACTAATTTTTATTTATTAATTTATTTATTAAATCGTTAGGTGAAAGTACAGAATAGTTAACAAAGCCCCCACCTCCCTAAGTTACGAATGGCTTTCTAAATAATCTTCTGCAGTTTACGGACCGTGCTGAAATAATGAAGTTATTATTTAGAAAGTAATTCTTAACATGGGCTTTGTTAACTATTCTGTACTTTAACCGAACAATTTAATAAATAAATTAATAAATTTGGGAAACTGAAACTCTCGCCGGAAGGTATATTATGGATGAAGTTTAATATCAGGAACTAAATCTGATAGAACACCGTTTGCTGCCGACTTTGAGTCGGGTACTCTTCTGGTTTGCCAATACTCCCATCCCCATTCATGCTGGCAGTCGTAAAAAAAGGCTTTTCCCAGACTATGGTAGTGTTAATCCATGCACACGTTAATCGTTCCAGATGTTATTGTTTTGTACAATTGTGATTATATATATATATATATATATATATATATATATATATATATATATATATATATATATATATATAATCTTCACTTTCATTAATTCTTAGATGATTATTTCTGATTAAATGACACCAATAAACAAAAATCCAATTATAAAATGCAAATTTGACTTCTAAATCAACAACTAACCCGGATGACTGTAACTGGAGGTTCTTTCTCTCCTCTTCCCCCTCATCACTCAAATAGGAGTTTCCGTTTTAAAATTTCACGCTGGCTGAAGTACCCACCGTTACTGGCTAAAAGAGAAATAAAGACAATCACCATAGCTGCTTTATAATGGCAAGAAAAACATTTCAATACAAAATATTTCAAATGTGTTTCGGCACTTTTTAGATGAGGGTTCATAATTTGGACTATTTGTATTATTCAGACTATTGTTCTCATCTTGGATGCTATGCTCACAACGTTTCGGCCAATGTAAACTCAGGTGTATTAAGCACCTCAGCAAAAGCAATCTACTCAGTGACAAGCAATATGGATTTCGTCCTGCAAGATCAACTGCTGATGTGCTGACTGTAATATCAAACAGGAACAGTGAATCAATTCGTTTCTAGGGCAATTGGATAGGTTTTGGCACAAAGGCTTACTTCACAAGTTTGCTAGCTATGAAATATCTACAAATGTCTTTTCAACCATTCAATCCTTTCTCTCTGATAGTTTTATAAAAGTAGTCTTTGATAAGCAGACGTCTGAAGCACGTGGTATAAATGCCGGCGTGCAAGTAAATAGGGACTACTGTTCTCATCTTGGATGTTATTTTTGCAACGTTGCGACCAATGTTACCTCTGACCTTCTCCGGGTGCTTTCTGTCGAACTCGTGAATCTGTATGGAATTTCGAATGGAACCGTTTATTGGGACTAGATTGTTCTCGTTCTGTCAGCCATGATCGGTTAGAAGTCTAAAGTAATTTTTATTATATTCTCTATTAGTATCGCCTTTAGCGAGGATTGAACCTTCAACCTCCAGAAGACTGTCACTTAGAACAGATTATCACTAAGCACTTTATCCATGCGCCATATTCACAATTAGTTTTTTTAATATTATTATTATAAAACATAACCGTGTTGACACAGCCGTTCTCATTGGATTATCAAAGTTAAGCAATGTGGAGTTTGGTCAGTACTAGATGGGTGACCGTTTGGGAATACCTCACCTCCTTGCATAAAAAACTACAGCCTCAAAGATGCCTCCAGTGTTACCTGCTAAACCACACGTGATGAGACACCGAAATATTCGACCACTAGATTGAGTTCTGTTCCCAATCGTGTAGCGAAGCTTTCTGGAGTATTCGCAAGGATGAATGGACGAATTTATTAAATTGTTCTCAAATTTAAATTCTATTTCATTTTTCAAAAACGACAGAAAGAAATCATGACGTAATTACGTCTTTTCAAACAACTTATTTTCATTTGATTTATTCAGAACCTGCAGTCTCTAATGTGGTCCCACATATTGTGAAACGGGGGGGGGGCAGAAACTATGAAATAACAGAAACCATTTGTTCTACTCTGTGTTGTCCAGGATAAATAAATGTAAAATTACAGTATTACATTTTCGTAAGTGGTAAATAGTAAATCTCTTCGGACTATTGTCATTTTCAACATATTTTCTCTTCATATATTATTGAATTCATCGGAAAATGTTACCCTAGGAAAGTTTTATTTGATGTTTGTATGGACAGAGAGAGAGAGAGAGAGAGAGAGACGTCACAAATATCGCATACGATTATGGAGGACGTAATGCCCGGAAGGATAGTATCATGACAACAGAACAGATACTACACTACTCCCAAAAAGAAGGAGGTAATACCCTGGAGGATGGTGTCATGAGGAACGAACATATATTATACTGCCCCCACCCATCCCACCCAAAAAGGAGGTAATGCCTGGGAGGATGGTGTCATTACAACAGAACAGATACTACACTACACCCAGAAAGGAGGAGGTAATGCCTAGGAAGATATCATAAGAATGAACATATACCACACTGCCTCTCCCCCCCAAAAAGGGCGGAGGTAATACCTGGGAGGATGATCTCATGACAACGGATACTACACTACAACTCCCCTAAAATAGGAGGAGGTTTTATCTGAGAAGATGATATCATTAATACAGAACAGATACTACACTATCCTCCTGAATTGAGCATTTAAGTACAGTAATAGTATAGTTTCGGCGTCAGACACATAGATACCATGAGTAATAGATTTACATCTTAAAATCGCGACTTATATTTATTTTTTACTATTTCGCTCCAGAGGAGTCTCTTGAAATTTTGAAATGCTCTCAAATCTAAATGTTAGTTTATTTTTCAAGGACGCCGAAAGAAATCACGATGTGAGTACATTTTTTTCAAAAGAAACTTAGTTTTACCGGATTTACCCCCCCCCCCCCCCCGTTATTAATTTAGTTCCTCGTAAAATTTGACTATTTGATGTTCGTATATATATATATATATATATATATATATATATATATATATATATATATATATATATATATATATATTATTATTATTATTATTATTATTTCATGTATCCACATAAAATGTTATAAGAGGATATAGTCTTTTATGAATCAATTTTCAGTATTTACTTCAACAGTGCTCGATAAGTGAGTAGAGCTAGATAGTGAGTCATGAAAATATATTTATGGCAATTAAGCTATACAGAGGCTTCCGCGTTTCATCCCCGGAATGAATCTTCAGGCTAAAATGCATGGAGTAACTTTTGCCGGGTGTTTTTATATACATGACTAGCTAGTTAACCAATCAGATTATTTGTTGTTCTATTGGCCAATCGTTGGGCTTCTTACGAACAAAGGTTCGGTTGATTTTACTTCCTACTTCCTATTCTATTGTTCGGTTTTCTATAGGATGACTCATTCATGTTTCTTTGTTGTGTCAATATAATGGGCGACCTTATTTTAACATGTGTTCGCTATAGAAAACAGAACAATAGAATAGGAAATAGGAAGTAAAATAAACCAAACCTTTGTTTGTGAAGCTCAACGATTGGCTAAGAGAACAACAAAGAATCTATAAATACAACAAACACAATAGATAATCCTGGACCATTCGTTGTGATCTGCACAGACCATATACTGGCTGGCGATGAAAGATCGAATTCCGATTCAGATGAACAATAAAGTTTATTAGTAGTACTAGAGGTGTATATTTTCTGTAAAAATTGAGGGTGCATGATTGGCTTATGGATATCGTTGTGACCTTTTGAATCGGCAATGTAGAGTTCAAATCTTATTGCAGCAATATTAAGATACTGGTGTGCAAAAATAAGGTTAGAATCGGAAATTTTCCACATAAGGTTAAAATTAAGTGAAGAGTGGAAAATTCCATTAACGTTAAGAGTAGAATGAGAAAAACGTGTACAAGAAGTGAAATCGTGGGTGGAAGTCCAGAGTGACAGGTAGCGAGAAAGGGAGGAAAGTCTTTCTCTTTGACAGATAAGTTGATTGTGTTCACTCCGTCACGGAAAGCAGGTGATGGGAAGCCACAAACCGGAAGTCCTATACTCGAGTTTCAAATCCTGAGTTCAGATATGTTCTACTGATGAGCTCAAAGGAGGACGAAACTCGAGTCTAGGATTTCCGGTGTGTGGCTTTCATGGATTGTGTGGGCTGTGGCGTTGTCTGATTGTGGAAATTATATATATATATATATATATATATATATAATTATTTCCACAATCAGACAACGCCGCAGACCACAACCTATGCGGCGTTGTCTGATTGTGGAAATAATTATATATCATCTCACATTCAAGAAATCTAATATATATATATATATATATATATATATATATATATATATATATATATATATATATATAGTGATGTATATAGTGCTATATATATTGTGATGAATTAGATTTAGAATTCCCATACTATCATTGGATTGGAATGGTAACTTGTGAGCGGTATCTTGAATGGTTTAGTTTTTTTTTTGGGGGGGGGGGGGATTGTTCATCATTGTGCCGCCTGATGTGAAAGTGTATTATCGCACATTGTTCCGTTTTTTTTGGCTTTTTAGAATGCATTTGGGACCGATTATTTGCTTGTTAGCTTGGTGGCAGAAATAATGCACAAGCTACTTTTCTAAGACATTTTCTAGGGCTTTCTTTTTTTATCGTTGTTCTTTCTTGTTTTTTTTTTAATTTTAACTTTTATTTTTATTTTTTTCCTCTTCTCTTCTTAAGTGACCTCAACTATTGCAACACCACATTGTGTATTTTCGGCAGTTGAAACCCTTATTCCATACATTTAATTTCCCTGATGATCTGCCAAGCAAGTGCCTGCTTGGTAGTGAAACACGTGTAGGAAAAAAACATTTAATTTGAATAAATAATATTTGTAAGAAAAAATATCTTTAATGGTGATAATTGGTGTCCTGAAAGGAATGCTTTGGTAAGCCTTCATAAAATCGCATATAAATGCTCTGTACTCTGTAATCGAGTATCATCCAGCTTGTTTTTATTGGAAAAACCCCGGTCTTCACTGAATGATCTATTTTATAAGTGAAAAATATATATATATATATATATATATATATATATATATATATATATATATATATATATATATATATATATATGGGAAATGAAAAAGGAAAAACCAAGAGATATTTTTTTTATATATTCATCAACGTTTCGTCTTTATTGTAAGACTTCCTCAGGATGATAATTTTAAGAAAAATGTCATGCAAGTACATCGAAATATTGGGTTGACATGATGGGTTGATAAGGAAAAGTAGTAGCCGTGGCTACTAAGAGCGCTGAGAGGATGGTATCATTGTGAACGCCCCTACCTCAAAAAGGAGGAGTTAATACCTGGGCGGATGATATCATGACAACAAAACAGACAGTACACTACCCCCCCCCCAAAAAAAAAGTAAAAATAATCATGGAATGATGGTATCATTAGGAACGAATATATACTATCCTGCCCCCCTCAGAAAAGGATGTAATACTTAAGAAGATCGCCCCATAAAAGGAGAAGACATAGAAGGAGACACAGACACTGTTACTTTATTATATCAAGATTAATAATATAAAAGAGATGGAGCTTATGTAAGTCAAGACACAAAGCCCAGGTGCAATGATATACACTTGACCAATGGGCAAGAATAAACAATTGGTTCAAGTTGTACTCCACTTAAGTTTTCAGTTCACTACTGTTAAGTGTCACTTGAAATAGGAGTAGAACTGTTTTTTCTTAAGTGTTATAGAAAGAATTGTTGAAAAAAAAACGCGCAAAACGAATCAAACATTTGTTGTTGGTCTCAACAGAATTTGAATAGACTTAATGAGTCTAGACTTTAAAATGTTCGAAAAATATGGTTTCATCATTTTTTATTATTATCTTTTTTGATTATGTCCCTTTGTGGATGTTTTACTTTAATCAATACCATTTTATCTTTCAATGAAAAAAGATGTATTTATTGTGTATATACCTACAGACGCTAGCGTTTCAAGCTTATTGCTCTCATCAGTACAGGAAAGTAACAATTTCAGACGGTCGGTAGACGCGAACCCAGTTCACAGAGTCAGCCTAGAATCTACAAGCAGTTGCCATATCTACTCAACCACCGGAAACTGTCACGTGATTTAGGGGAATTAAGACTTATATGTACATAGAAGCGGGCACAGATAGAAAACTAGTCGAGAGTGTTTGACGAACGTATTCGGAACTTTGCATTAGAGCTTTTTGACAAACTATTTTTAACATCCCTGAGATTGCTCAACTTCAATTTTTTAAAGGGTCTTAAACACACACACAAACAGACATATATATATAAAGTTTGAATTACCTACTGGTGAGTTTGAATTACCTACTGGTGAGTTTGAATTACCTACTAGACACTATCCTCGAGTGTCTTCGGTCTCTCTGTACAATGGTGTGTCAGGACAACCTGACATTGGGATACTTCACTCTACAAGTAAACCCTGAAAAAATATTCAAAATAACATAGTATTCGAAGCCCAAATAAGATCCACTCGACATTGGCTCATATGAGGAATAAGGCACCTTCTTTATATAATGTTACCTCAAGTAACAACACTTAGCTGAATACTCAACCAGACTAGATGAATTCTTGTCCTGGAATCTGGTACATAGTATGACATAGTTAACTGGTCAATTGGGTAGACGAAAATGAATGTTCTTAACTTCTTTACTAACTCAACGTTTAAGAGATAAAAGAACTTTTATAGAATATTCGAAAAGCTATGTATCTCATATAGAGATCAAGTGTTAACCACAGGTACACGCCCATTGATTTCTGAGAACTTCGACTGAAGTAAAATGATACAACAATAAAAAATAAAAAAATAACAGCACGCATAGATACCTAAAACTCACATACATACTACAAAATGAAAATAAAGTGTGAATAAATGCAAATTATATTATTTATAATTATTTAAGTTAGACTAATTATTTAAAAAAGAAGACAATAGAATTAAAGTTAGACTAATTATTTTAAAAAGAAGACCATAGAATTAAAGTTAGACTAATTATTTTAAAAAGAAGACCATACAATTAAAGTTAGACTAATTATTTTAAAAAGAAGACCATATAATTAAAGTTAGACTAATTATTTTAAACAAAAGACCATATAATTAAAGTTAGACTAATTATATTAAAAAGAAGACCATAGAATTAAAGTTAGACTAATTATTTTAAAAATAAGACAATGGAATTAAAGTTAGACTAATTATTTTAAAAAGAAGACCATATAATTAAAGTTAAACTAATTATTTTAAAAATAAGACAATGGAATTAAAGTTAGACTTATTATTTTAAAAAGAAGACCATAGAATTAAAGTTAGACTAATTATTTTAAAAAGAAGACCATACAATTAAAGTTAGACTAATTATTTTAAAAAGAAGACAATCGAATTAAAGTTAGACTAATTATTTTAAAAAGAAGACTATCGAATTAAAGTTAGACTAATTATTTTAAAAAGAAAACCATAGATGTAAAGAACATAGGACCAACCATAAATCTAAAAGATTCAAAATAAATATTAAAATAGTGTGTTCATCTACGTTTATCAATTACAAAAGATTAAGAAAGAATATTTATAGAAGAGCAAAATAAATTATTAAAAGGACAACAATAAAAGTTACAATAAGTTGGTCGCCATTACCAGCTCTATGCAGACATGCTAAGCGGTTCGCTAAGAAGTTATCCTTGATAAGGGAAAAGGTGTCGACTTCATAGTAACCTGACAAATCCATCCTGTCACTATGGGTGAATCCGGACTAGTCTACAACATTTTACTTCAGTCAAAGTTCTCAGAAATCAAGAGGCTTAAACGATCTCTATATGAGATACATATATATATATATATATATATATATATATATATATATGTGTGTGTGTGTGTGTGTGTGTGTGTGTGTGTGTGTGTGTGTGTGTATAATAATCCGAGATTAAGTTTGTATCCACAATGTAAAACATACGGAGAATATCTATGGATCAGTCCACAACACAATCAAACATAAGTAAGGCTAAACACCAGGAAACATAATTCATATCTATCTTTATATCTATATTAGGCAAAAGTTAATTAATACAAAGTTTAATCTGAGAAATCAGATTATAGTGGAAATTAAATAACCTTAATTAACATAAAGAGGATGGTTAAAAGAGGGAACTATTTACCTATCAAATAGTAATTAAGAACTTTTAAGTGATTATACTGGTACCAATATTTGTGCAAGCAATTGGATATTTCTTCTTTTTAATTAAGCAAAGGACCCCTATATTTAATGATTAGAAGTGCCTCATTTCTACATAGTGTACAGTATTTGTCTAAGAGTTTATATGATCTAATTTTTTAATAAATTGCCAAGTGAATTTGAAGCCAATATTTAATCCTTAAGATCACAAATATGAGAAGCCAGAAATGTGTATTTGGAAAGGTGTTTGTTATTACATCTATAAAATTGTCTATATATTCTATCTTTCACGAATCCCGCCGTTAAACCTATGTAAACAGCTTCATTTTTACGAGGGTTAATTTCAGTAGGACTGTTATTGTTATTTAGTTCAATATCATTATTGCTAGTAACATCGTCATTAGCATTATATATATAATTACTACTGTTGTTATGAATACTTCTCTGTATTACATTATATTTGTAAGTCATCGATTACTGTCTATACAATTAGATTGATGGTTAGAAGGAATTATGTTATTATTTTCATTGAGTTAGAACCTATTATTCTTTGTTCTAAGTTGGGAACATAAGAGAAGGAAAAACTAATTATGTTCCTATTTATTATACCTATGTTGTGTTTTCAAAAAAATGTCTTCAGTTATTTTGAAAAATAGTTTAGAGATATTGGTTTGGACATTTTTTACTGAACGATGGATTAAACCATAGACAATTACGCCGTCTATTTTGACTATTATTAGATTTAGATGGCTTTGGGGTATTTTTATTCCAATATTGTTGAGTGGTAGGTCAGTTTAGCCTGCTATTAGTATTACCAATATTGTGGCTGA
>OY744520.1:212639235-212719235 GCA_963556195.1 Sepiola atlantica
CGATGCGAAAGCAACCATCGGAATATGCCTCGCCACACTCTTTATTATCATAAAAGTGCTGGCCAATGGATGACTCATAAATTTGTGAGCCCCCGGATGTGGTCTGTAAACGGATGTTCTTCGTAGACACCCGGATGCGCCCGCTATTATATTTCTTCTCGCCATACGTTATTTGCGAAAATATACAGGGACATGCTGCGCCACTCTGACTTCCAATCGTTGAAGCGCACAACCAACATAGTCAGCTTCACACTGACCTTTGAATTTGTATATCACTGAGATTTTTTGAAGTGTGAGTAGTACATCTTTCTGAAAGGCTGGGAAGGCAGTTCTAGTGCCAAACATCACACGGGACTCTATTGCATAAAAACAACGCGATACAACAGACGTAATTTTCTCAGAAAAACCTTTATTGATAGCCCCAATAAAATAACGTTTCAAATGAACCGGGTAGACTAAAGAAAATGTTGATATTAAATTTCGCAAGTTTGGGGCAAATACACTTGGCAATTATGACCTTAGGGAAACCATTATTGGTAAGAATATCAATTATCTTTTTTTAATTCAACCGCAAGTTTACTCGCGGTACAACTAATATATACTGCTAAGTCCACACAACAACCGGATAATAAAATCATTGCCTCCCAAGACATAGAAAACCTATTCACCAATGTACCTGTGAAGGAAACAATAGACATAATCACCAATAATATATACAATAACCCGTCTCCCCCTCCACGTTAAATTAATTAAAAAATACTAAAAAAAGCTACTATTAATATGCAGCACCGAAGTACCTTTTTATGACTTCAAGGGAAACATTTACACTCAAATTGACGGTGTTTCAATGGGTTCGGTTCTGGGTTCGATTCTTAGCGAATTCTATATGCCAAACCCAGAAAACAAAATATTTAATAACATTAAAAAAAACTCTATTTACGTACGCTATGTCGACGATGTTCTTGTTCTAGCTGATAACAATGAACAAATACACAAACTTCAAGACGTTTTCCAAAAAAACTCTGTTCTTAAATTCACCATAGAACTGAACGTAAATAATAAAATCCCATCCCTAAATGTTCTTTTTAACGACTCTAATAAATCGTTTAACACTTCCACTTATAAAGAAACAACCAGCTTAAATTCTAGTCTTTTAAATTTTAAGAGCGATTGTTCATATCGCTACAAAATAGCTATTGATAAAAATCTATTAAACTGTGTCAAATTAATCTCCTCCCTTAACAAAATATTATTCATTGAATTAAAAAAATATAAAACAAGTACTTGTTAACAACGAATTCCTTAATTATATCGTTGATGAACAAATAAAATTAATGAAACTTAAAAAACACCAGTACAAATAATGATAATATCCAACATCACAACTCTAACTATATTAACCTACACTATATGGTAATCAAATGCAACCAAACTTCAGATTAGAAGAAAAAGCCATGAAAAATATTATACACAGATACATGTCCCCAATTGACAATAACAATAAAATTAGACTCATTATTTACTATAAGAAATTTAAAACCCAAACCAATATTATTTATAAGTTTAAATGCCTTTTAAATGCCCTTTGAAAGAATGTAACTCCCATAATAATAATAAAGCTAATAGCTACATTGGTTTGACAAGCACTACCCTATCCCACCGTCTCACCATGCATCTTGTAAACTTTAGCTCAATTTACCAACATCTACAAAAACATAACTGCCCTCCCTCTGATTTAAGACAAATTCTAGTTAATAACACTAAAATTATACATTCCGAAACCAATTTTTAAAAAATAAAAAATACTGGAAGCTATCTACATAAAAACACAACAACCTAAAATTAATAACACAACAGATTAAACCAGTGATAACATTTTAAAATGCTTAACGTAATGCAATTTTGTTCTGTGATGCCATTCAGCGTTGCTGAATTTAAATCGTCAACGACTTCCTGGAACAATGTGAAAACGTTCTCTGTGCGTTTCTCCGCCGTTTTTTTTTTTAATTATCTTCTTTCTCCAGCTTTTTTTTTCATTTGTTTTTGACACCCGAGGATGATTCAACGAAGAATCAAAAACGTTCGTGAAACCTATGAAACCTATGGAACATTTATTAATTTTTTCGATTTTAATACAAAAAAAAACACCGGAAAAATTTTTAAAAAAATTTAAAAAAAGGTATAATTAAACGGACGAATTCTGTTATTGTTAACAATGTTTGCATAAATGAGAAAATGCTGCCTAAACACACACACACACAATATATATATATATATATATATATATGTGTGTGTGTGTGTGTGTGTGTGTGTGTGTAAAGGAGCAAGGCTACCAACATTTGTAAAAAGTTATTTTCGACATTTATTTATTAGTTTGTTATTTTATCATTTTATATAACGCGTTTCAAGCGGTGGTCCGCTCTCATCAGATATGTAAATCCATTTGAAGAAATGTCTTTCGATTTGAAAGACTGTTGTTTCATTTGAGGAAATGTGTTATTGTTTGGCGTTTTTTGCGCATGTGTGGGTTTGCGGGTGTGTGTGTATGTGTTTTGATAATTTGATATTTTCATTTTTTTTTCTGCTACTCTTGGTAAATCAAAGTGTAGTATCTGTTCCGATGGATACTGCACCCAATAGACTGGTATCGTCTTGGCCTTCGGGTCTTGATTCCGCCTGTCTGTGGGTTTGTCCTGTGCAGTTCTAGGAGGTCCACCCTCCCAGGCTTTGCCTCCCCTCCTTGGAGAAGAGTAAGTTTATTGCTTACTGCCTGAGGCGCCCCTACCAGGGAATGCCGACAGGGCTGCCCAGGCAATTTTTAAACCCCACTTTCCCGACCCGACCTTGGGTCACATCTTACTTGTGGGAGTAAGATAAAAACTGGTCTTGTGCCTAACTCCTGGAGAGGAGTAAATCAATACTCTTGGTCAAAGTCGTGTGTGATTTTTATTGGTCATCTCCATTTCTTGAAGTGTTTGGATTTTCTCTTGCAATTTATTATTTTTATTGCCCTGTGCCTCTGTCTGTGTGTGTGTGTGTGTGTGTGTGCGCGCGTGCGCGTGCGTGCGGTTAGTTCTGAATCTTGTACATAGGTGAGCGACATACATACACACCCATATAACCCACACACATACATATATGTGCATACACATACACACACACACACACATATATATAGGTCTTTATTTACTTTCTCTCAAATCCATCCTCATCACTTCCTCCCATGTTTTTTGGTGTTCCCCTGTGAACTGACCTTGCTACATCAACTGTTCTACATCTACTAAACCAAGAACTCGAATCCATTCTTTTAACATGGCCAGGTCATCAAAGTCTCTTGTTCTTCACACATCTCCCTGTATAGTTCAGGTTTAATTTTTCTCTGATGTTATAAGAACTAAGCCTAAAATCTCACATTACACATCCACCGTATCATTATCGTATCCTTTCTCTCCATGCAACGCATGTCCTCAACCCTCACTGGCCAGGTTTTACTTCTCTACATCATCACACTTTTGCAGCATTTGAGCAGCGAGAACCTTTTATTCTTATTAATATCATCATGTGTGAATAATTAATATTGTTCTGCGAATGAATAAGAACCGATTCCTGTCCAAAAAGACTAAAAGACAATATTTCTTTAGGTCTCATAATGAGGTTACTTCCTAAGAAAACGAAAAACTTAACCTTGACAAATCAGAGTTTAATGACACTTAATTGATTGTGGCTTGTTCATATTTATTAACTCCCTTCGAAACCAAAGGAAACCCCTAACCCTCGCAACCAAAGGGAAACAACAAAATGACTAAAGCAAGAATGTTGTTTACGTCTGAGCTGCAGACACCTGTCTATCCCTAAAGCTTGTGATTGTTGTGTCTCCGCCACCCCCCATCCCCATCCCCATCCCCGATTTCATCTCCTTCGAGTATGACTAAAGTTGGTTCCATTGTTTACAAAACCTTGTCCTCATTTAGGGTTAGGGTTAGGGTTAGGGTCCTCATTTAGGGTTAGGGTTAGGGTTAGGGTTAGGGTCCTCATTTAGGGTCACGTTTCATGCTGGTAGAATGGATAGAAAGGAAATCTCTGGAAACAGGGCTGAATGCGATGGGACGACCTGGAAGTTAAGCAGAACATGTTCCGAGGGAGGTTAGGCTTTCCTTTGTTCCTATGACTCTTAGCATCTGTGTGTGTGTGTGTGTGTGTGTGTGTGTGTGTGTGTGTGTGTGTGTGTGTGTGTGTGTGTGTGTGTGTGTGTGTGTGTGTGTGTGTGTGTTAAAGGGAGGGTGGGGGATGCAGAAACATTTCTGGAGAAAGAACAGAAAAGAAAAGGAAAAAAATACCGATTTAATCAAAAGTTCAAGGAATCTGAACAGTGTGTGTGTGTGTGTGTGTGTGTGTGTGTGTGTGTGTGTGTGTGTGTGTGTGTGTGTGTGAAACCATAATACGGCCGTTCTTCCTTCAACCATTAGCCATTCTTGGGCTGACAGTAGGTATATCCAATCTATGTCAAAAAGTGGCGGATCGCAGTAACTTTTTCAAAAATCAATCTAAAATAAACTACTGGCCCGATTTTAATAAAATCTTCGCCATATGAAGTAATGAAAGAAGCGATTGTATTTAAATAAATAAATGTTTACTGTAAATTTAAAAGTTAAAATAAATTTTTGCTAAGTTTTTCTTTCGCACATTGTTCTCCCCATAGTTAAAACAAAATGTTTTCTCGTAATGAAGTTGAAAAATAAATTCTATATCATTGGAAAGATAATTGAATGAAGGAATATATTAAAAAATAAAAATAAATAATCGATTCAATAATAAAATCGATACGATTTTTTAACCTTAATTATGTATTAAAGACAAAATATTTGCTGTTTTTGACTTTTTTTGTTAATCGTTAGCTTAACTTATATGTGATATAAAATCATTTATCTGTACCGGAAAGGCATATTAGTTTAATTTAAAAAAATGTTATATTATGAAAATTTAGCTAAAAATATCAGCATTTCATTTGATAATTCTGTATGAAAACAAATATTGAAAATACTTGATTCTGTCAAATTTATTTTAATGGAAACTATGCGTGGATATTATCCGCTAGTTTCGTTTGTTTTTCTTTTGACGACCATTGGTAGGATTCAACTTTCCCGCTTTTTTTTTCTGTTCTCTTTGTTCCTTTGCTGAGTAAGATTTTTTTTTGTGTTATTTTGCTGAAATCGTTTTTATAAAAAACTTTAGCTTCACCTTTTGAATTGAAAAATAAAACCACACACGTAGAATATCGCAAGTGATAATTGAACTTTATAAGAATGGCGAAATATCTTGGGTTCTTTTTGTCTTCGCAGTCAGATTTTTTGCCTTTCGTCGTTTTTCTTGGTTAATTTCTTTTAGTTTTTGCTTGTTTTTTTTTTTGTTTTTGTTTTTTGTTTGTTTTTTGTTTGTTTGTTTTTTGTTTGTTTGTTTTTTTGTTTTTTGTTTGTTGTTTTTTTGTTTGTTTGTTTGTTTTTTTTGTTTTTTTTTGTTTGTTTTTTTGTTTTTTGTTTGTTTTTTTGTTTTTTGTTTTTGTTTGTTTTTTTGTTTTTGTTTGTTTTTTGATTGTTGTTTTTTTGTTTGTGTTTATTTTTATGCACACACGTCTAAGAACATGTATTTGAACTTTTTTTAATTAGTTTCCTTCGCTCATTTATGTATTATGTTGTGATGGGATAAACTGACTTTCCCATTCACGAAATAGATGGACTCGTCGGACTATAAGTACGACTACAGCGAGCAGTCGACACATTTGAATTAAGACACATGCAGTCTTAACATTCTGTCTTACGTATTCTCTAGTCGGTCTTCCCTATTACATATTCTGTATTCTGTTAACATATCTTGTGTGTACAAGATATATACATCCGGAAATAAACCTATTATTTTAAAAACCTTCCACTTGGGTTATTTGTCATTATATCTTCAACAAGATATATCATATTTTTTTGTTGTTGTTGGTTTACATTAGTTTTTTATAATCAGAAGGTCAATTTTCGTAAACGTCGGCGGTCCACCAATTATGGCCCCAAGCTGCTCAATCCAATACAATGAAAATGAAATGAAATGGCGAAGGAAAGATATGGAGATATTAGAGGATAAATATTAGGGTCACCAGCGAGCAAGAGCTCACTCTACATGTATGGCGTTTTGTGAATGAATGAAGGAAGTAAAAGACTAGAAACATGAATAGCATTTAGTGAATTTAAAATGAAAGAAAATATTATTAATTAACAAACAATCTATTTTAGATAAGGAATTTATAAAGCTATGAGTTTACATGGAATATGAAGGTTAATTTTAATAAATGAAAATGTTCTTTGTAAAGTTTACTCATTTCGGTCCCACTGGTAGCACAGCGACATCGTAGAACGTTGAGTCAGAACTAAAATGCCTCAATGAAATGGACATGATTGAGGATGTTACTTGGTAAGTTCTGTGGTGATAGTCCCTCAAAAAAATGAGTGGCGTACGAATCTGCATAGACATGCAGAAAAAAAATGAAACCATCCAAAGGGTCAAATATCCAATGCGGACCGTGGATGACTGGTTTGCAGATTTAAATCACTCAAGTGTGTTTAGCAAACTGGACCTGTCGAACATGTACCACCAATTAGAGATAGGAAAGTCCAACAGATATATCATCACATTCACCACACATGCTGGACTATTCCAATACAAGAGACTACTTATCGGCGTAAATGCTGCCTCGGATATATTCCAAAACGCCATTGCGGATCTTTTGAGAGGCATTCCACGGGTCAAAAACCTCTCAGATGACATCATAGTCTATGGACTTGATCAAGCCTCACATGATGCCAGTTTGAGGTCCATGCCGGAGCGTCTACAAAATGCTGAAGCCAGGCTAAACAGGGAATAGTGCCTTTTCTCAGTGAAACAGTTCACCTTTGTCAGACACACCTTCAGTGTGAATGGGGTACACCAGACCCAGAGAAAATTGCAGCAATTTTAAACTGCAAATCGCCCACCAACGTTGGAGAAGTCCGTTCATTCCTGGGCATGTTCCAATATGTGGCCAGGTTCTTCCCACATTATGCCACTGTCACTGAGCCACTCTGAAAACTCACGAGAAAAGACAAAGAATGTAGGTGGTCGGAGACAGAAGAAAAAGCAGTGAGCCAGTTGAAGGAAGCCCTGACTGGACCAGAACAAAGAGACAAATATCCTTGGAGACGCGAGCCCTGTTGGATTAGGTGCAATGCTTACACAAAACAGGAAAATACTGTGTTATGCGAACTGTGGCTTCACAGATGTGGAACAGCGATACTCACAGACTGAGAGAGAGAGAGAGAGAGAGAGAGAGAGATGTTAGCCGTTGTATACGTTGCTGAACATTTTCACCTTTATTTGTATGGGTCGAGGTTCACCATCACCGCTGACCACAAACCACTTCTCAGAATCGTCAAAAGCCTCAACCAAGCCACATCCAGAATTGAGCACTGGCACCTGCGCCTCATGCCATATGAGTATAGCTTGGTGTACCAGCCTGGAAAAGACGACCAAAACCCTGCTGAATACCTCAGCCGACATCCTTATCACAAACCCAAGAGAGACAATGCGGCTGAGACATACATAAGATATATGGCTCATCATGCCATACCCAAATCCATCACCCTTGAAGAGGTGAAGCTAGCCACAGGGGAAAACCCCCTGTTACAGAAAGTGATGACTGCACTTTCAGATGGAAACTGGAATGATCAGCAGATATCCAGTCTCACACGTTTCAAGAACGAACTATCTGCACATGATGGTCTCATCCTTCAAGGCCACCGCCTGGTGATCCCGTCCACCCTGCAGAAAAGAACCATGGATATAGCCCACCGTGCATACCAGGGCATTGTCAAGACGAAGCAGCTAGTGAGGGAAAAGGTCTGGTTTCCTGGAATCAACAATCTAGTGGATAAGACTATGTGAAACTGCATCCCCTGCCAAGCTTCCAACCCGACATCATCACACCGCTAACCCATATGCACCACACCACTTCACGCTGCCCCATGGATTGAAATCTTCATGGACTTCGCTGGTCTTTTCTCTATGTGCTAGTCGCCATTGACGACTATGACAGGTTCCCGGAGGTAGAAATATTCCCCTCGATATCAGCAAGAGTGGTTATTCCTTGCCTCGACGCAATTTTTGCCAGACAAGTCTACCCCGATATTGTCAAGTCTGACAATGCCCCCCCCCCCTTCCAGGGGCAGGAATTCAAGGAATTTGCCACCCAGGCAGGATTCAGTCACAGAAAAGTCACACCTTTGTGGCCTAGGGCAAATGGAGAGGTTGAACAGTTTATGAGAACCCTAAACATGTACATCCACACCACCACCGTGGAGAGCCTAAACTGGAAAACCTAGCTAACACATTTCCTAAGGCAGTACAGAATCACTCCCCACAGTACAACTAACACATCCCCATTTGAAGCCCTCACTGAAAGGAAAATCATTATAGGGATCCCATGCCAGTGTCGATCCACACCCACGTAGCAGAGAATGATGCACGAGGGAAAAGAAAAATGAAGACCTATACCGACACAAAAGAAGAACAAAGGTCACAACCCTCTGCCTAGGTGACAAAGTACTTGTCAGGCAGAAACCTCTCAGTCCCAAACAACTAACGATTATCAGTATAAATGGTAGCATGGTGACAGCACAGAGAGGAGATTACCAAATAACCTGAAACTCCTCTATCTTCAAGCGGATAGATCCAGACAGCGGATAGATCCAGACTCCTGAAGAAGAGGGTGTAGAATCAGATTCCGAAGATGAATTCTGTCCACATCCACAGCCGGAAGAATCAGGCTCCAATCGGCGAGACCAGCCGAAATGCTCACAACTCTGAGACATGATCCACCAGTAGTAAGACACACTTCTCCAGCTGTAAGATACAATCCAGTGCTAAAGCGTCTCCCTCCCACTAGATTTGAAAACTTTATTAGATAAATTAATATGTAAGTAAAGTTTTAGTTCTGTATTTTGAAAAAAAAAAAACATGTAAATTCCTCCTTGACGAGACAACAGGTCGAATTAATTTATTTAATTCGGCGAAATGTACTTTGAAGGGTTCCCCTTGAAATCAGAGTAGATCCCCATAGACTTCCACGCATATTATACGTATCAAAATAACGGACAATGATGGACTGTGGCCCCCCCACACAGACAAATATGCACATACACACATAGACTATATATATATATATATATATATATATATATATATATTCCATGATAAATATATATATATATATATATATATATATATATATATATATATATATATATATATATATATATATATATTCCATGATAAATGCCAGTATACTGAAATCATATGCTCTTAATGGGGTTAAGATGAAAATTCATATACACTAAATGTACAAAAGCAAGGAAATTCCCAATTTTTTACACTTTTATTGTCATTAATTAAGGGTATGACTACATATCAACCAAACCATTTCATTATCACATCACTACAGTATAAATCTCTATGCATGAGTGGATGAAGTGTGTGAGGTGCGCTGAAGAAAAATTCCTACCAGTAAAATACATAGCCCTGTTGTGCTCACATACCCTTAATGACAATAAAAGTGTAAAAATTTGGGAATTTCCTTGCTTTTGTAGATTTAGTGTATATGAATTTTCATCTTAACCCTATTAAGTGCATATGATTTCAGTATACTGGCATTTATCATGGAATGTCACTACTTTTGTAAAGGCTATGCCTCAATACAATGGTCATTTTAAAGGTTTTTTGGAATTTTCTTGAAAAGTAAGCTATATGGTAAACTGAAATTAAAATTCCATAAACTAGACCCTAGAACCTCTATCTCTGCCAAAAATCAGCTGAATCCATCAAATAGTTGATGAGATACAGGGTGGCACATATGTACGTACACACGGATAACACAAAATCATGTCTGACCTTTCTGGATCTCTGGGTTGCCTTGACTAATGATGTGGAAATTCTACACACTTATAGAACCTATCAAAAACAAATTTTGTGCAAAGTTTTAACTAATTTGGTTTATTGGTTTTTGAGTTATGATTGATCAAAGAAATGAGATTTCTAGCATAGGCCGTTTTTTAAGTCTATTAAGGGATAGAGCGCTCTCGCGCCTCCCTTGATTTAACTTTTAATGAAGAAGGAGATAGATGTAGTTTCATAGTTATCTCTCTTACATCGGCTGTGAGGATTTCATTTGTATAGATTTTGAATATAAATAAAACGCGTGAAGGCTGACGTGGTCTTTTACGAGTTCAGCGACAAAAGTGGTAACAACGTGTTCCGCCTCTCGTGCTTCTTTCTGTTTATACATTCGGTGCTTATCCAGAAGTATGGAGACATTCGACAAAAACAAAAAAATAAAACAAACTGAGGAATATCTGTTTGATGTACGTACCTGTCACGGGCTGAATATATCCTATACCAAAATTCACGTAAATTAATCAAGTAGTTTTTATTTTATAAAAGAAAAGAAAATTTTACCGATAAACGGATAATGTTGATATATCAGCGGCATTATTGGTCATATTCAAGGGAGCTAAGCGAGATAACACTCAAAATTCAATGAATTATTAATTATTTCTTTATTTCACAAAAGTTCGTATTATCCACCTTGAATATGATAAACGTCGCAAGGATATTTATATGGACAAATGAAAGAAGAGAAATAAAAAATGTGACAATGACAAATGTATTAGTGGTTCAAAATCCGAATCAATCTTTTCTACGGCAGAACCACTTATTATTCTGATTGATTAACGCCTCCTGGATTCTACAGTATTTGATGCATTCTTCAACCTTTTTTTCACTGAACACTTTTTGCATTTTGACACTCTTCTCACACACTTACATCTACAGTCGATTTCGAAAAGGGTTCGTGTGCACGTGTCAGGGAAAATGTGGACATCTACGCATTTTTATGATTTGACTCTCTGAATGTGTAATTGGGAAATGGGGGGGGAGAGAAGGGGGCAGAGAAAGAGAGAAAACAACAAGAAGAAAACACAGTATAAAAACAGCTTGATTGGATAACCCTAACCCTAACCCTAACCCTATACCTGAAGAATCCACCACCTCCATTCTCCTCCGCTGATTGATACCAAATGGCTGTACATTAAATTAGACGGAATAAAAACTAATTCTTGCGACCAATCTTGAAAAGCTAACAGAGACACAATCCGTAGCATCTGGTTGTTATAACCTGTTGTTTTCTATCTAAACTGGGCATCCCTTATGTTTGGCTGCTAAATTCGGAGGGGGTGGTGCCATTTCTCAGACGTAGACTAACCTAACCCTAACCCTAACCCTTACCCTAACCCTAAGCCTTTTATTTTTATTGTTACTTGTTAATTGGTGGAGACGACGGACCCTAGTTCTAGATTCACTGGCATTAGCTTAATTAATTGGCCAATTATATTTATTCAGAATAACACTTTCTGAATAACCGTCTCTGCCCCCCCCCCCAAAAAAAAAACAGTGTCTGAGATGTTGTTATTTTAAGACAGGCATAAATGCGAAAAATGATTATGAAACGTTTAGAAAATTGGTCGATAAAGAAAAAGACATTAACTTGCACCAAAAGTCATCGTCAAATTTTTGGCGTTTTGGCTAGGAGCAAAGTGTAGTATCTGTTCTGATGCTACACTTCGTTTGTTCTATCCTCAGTCAGTGAGGAGCCAATTTCTATTTTTGCTCCAATCCAGAGTGTCTCTTTTGGGGAGCTGTTTCATCTATAAATAAGTCGCCTGTTTAATTCATTTAGAGTTTAAAGACTCTTTTATATACTGATAGTTCACCACTTAGCAAGGCCAAAAGCCACTCGAGGATTAGGATTAGTGATATTTTCAGTTTAAATGATGAAACAGAACTATGAAAGGAATGAGAACTATGACTAATTCACAAAACGACTCAACAGATATTTGTTGACATCGGACTTGAAAACGACCATGTTGTAGTCTGGAGGGAAACATTCCTGTGGTAACGTGTTCCACAGGTGGGAAGTTCTAGGAAAGAAACTCTGTTCATGGAAGTTTTGTTTGGTTTTAGCTATACAGAGGAAGAAAGGAGGATTCTTTGCAGTGTTGGCAGCCAAAGTGTTCTTGCTGAGAAGGTTTTTTCGGGGAAGGGGAGAACCAGGGCGTGAAGCTCAGTCGAGAACCTTCCATGGAAATATCGGTAAGGTAGGGAAAGACTAGCAACGTCTCTTCTGGTAGAAAGGAAGAGATGAGATAATCTCCCACTAGATTGTGAAGTCGATTTTCTACTCTGTCAAGGTAAGAACGAGTGCTCTGAGCGGCACCTCCCAAGATGTGACCAAATACTCACTTTTCGATCGAATCGGACTCTTATACAGATAGAGGATGGCACCAGGTACTTTCTAGAGCAGTAGAATGATCCAATAATTTTTCCAGCAACTTTAGCAACGGAGTTGATGTCAATCTTCCATTTCAGGTCTGAAAGCAAAGGGCTTCCTCAAGGAGAGAACCATTTATTTCAAGTGAGGATTCATCCGAAGTGAACGTGTTTCTGCGGAACGAACTGGATTCGAACTTGGCACACCCAGGTTGTCAGTTCGGGTCGTTAACCACTTAACCACCGTCACCTCTCATTTGATACTAGAAAAGACATTACCGGATTTTCCATAGTAAAAAAGCTTGAAAAGCAAATTTTTGTGCCAGACTCTATCAAGGTCATTTGATATATCAAGGTCATTTGATATATCAAGGTCATTTGATATATCAAGGTCATTTGATATATCAAAGTCATTTGATTTATCAAGGTCATTTGATATATCAAGGTCATTTGATATATCAAGGTCATTTGATATATCAAGGTCATTTGATATATCAAAGTCATTTGATTTATCAAGGTCATTTGATATATCAAGGTCATTTGAAATATCAAAGTCTTTTGATATATCAAGGTCATTTGATATATCAAGGTCATTTGAAATATCAAAGTCTTTTGATATATCAAGGTCCTTTGATATATCAAATGACCTTGATATATCAAGGACATTTGATATATCAAGGTCCTTTGATATATCAAGGTCATTTGATATATCAAGGTCATTTGATATATCAAGGTCATTTGATATATCCAAAGACTTTGATATATCAAATGACTTTGATATATCAAATGACTTTGATATTTCAAATGACCTTGATATATCAAATGACCTTGATATATCAAAAGACTTTGATATTTCAAATGACCTTGATATATCAAGGTCATTTGATATATCAAAAGACTTTGATATTTCAAATGACCTTGATATATCAAGGTCATTTGATATATCAAAAGACTTTGATAAATCAAAAGACTTTGATATTTCAAATGACCTTGATATATCAAGGTCATTTGATATATCAAAAGACCTTGATATATCAAAAGACTTTGATATTTCAAATGACCTTGATATATCAAATGACCTTGATATATCAAAAGACTTTGATATTTCAAGGTCATTTGATATATCAAGGTCATTTGATATATCAAAGTCCTTTGATATATCAAGGGCTATCGCTCTAGAAACGAAGCCCCCGTTAATGAATTCACTGATTCCGTGTGATATTACAGTCAGTACATCAGCTGTTGATCTTCTTAGGACGAAATCCATATTGCTTGTCACTAAGCAGATTGATTTTGCTGAGGGGGTTGACAACTTCTCCCCCCTCCGCCAATAGGATGACAGAATTCCAATCAGACTGCCATTCGAGAACCCAAGTTCGACAAAAATTCCCAAGTTTCGTTAGAAGGTTCCCAAGTTTGAAAAGATGCATCTGTAAAAAGGCCGGAAGTTACATCGGCTGAAACGTTGTTAATATAATAACCAAGATGAGAATAGTAGTCCGAATAATTCAAATAATACTAAGTGATTTTTCAGACAAAATTAAAATTATGGGGAACATAATGGTCGGAGTTATGTCTGCTGCTTCACAAGGAAAACACTTTTACTAGAAATTTCAAGCACTCAAAAAAGAACAAAAAAAAAAGAAAAATAACATCAAAAATGTTAACATTTTTATAATTAGTTTTTATAAAATAAAAACATTTAGAATTTTCTGTTAAGATATTACGTAGGTTTCAGATTTCAGAGTTCACGCTTCTTTTCAAGTGATTTCTAGGTTAGCTTGACATGAAATTATGATGACTCAGTTATACTCTGTTATAAACAATATGTTCTGGCAGACCACAAAACCATTTTTGGATTTCTTAAAAACGAAAAGAAATCATTTACTTGTTATTATTTTTTTAGCAAAACATGACTAAAATCTAAAGTCGAAGTAGAGTTTTTAATACTTTATGTGATGAACAGAAATTGGATTTTCAACACTGGCATCTAAGATAAGTCATCTAAAATTAGGCTTTGTATACCACGGTTGCGGAGAAGGGAGTTGAAGCGAAAGGAAGTCGGAGGTTTTGAAAAGAATCGGACTCATAAGAACGCTTAGAGTCAGACTCAGATTCGTAAGAATGCGAGGAGTCAGAGTCGAATTTTTAATCTCCGAAGAATCAACAGACAATATAAATATTGGAAGACTTTAAAATAAAGAATTGGAGTCGGATATTTTGAAATTCTAGGAGTCGGAGTCGAACTATATACCTTCCGACTCTGCAACTCTGTTGTATACATATCTAATGTAATAATCAGTAAATAACAGTGGTCGACGTTGTTTTCAATGTCTAACATATAATACTTGATTTCAGGCATTTTTTAAATCTCAATACTATAATCATCCTTATTTTATTTAATCAGTTCAAGTTTTTGAAATATAAGTTTTTGAAATATAAGCGCATACCAGTGATTCCTATGTTCAAATTTGTTGTAGGAGAAAGAAATACGTTACAGCAAATTTTCGACTGATTTATTCAAATGTATATCGTTTATTCAAATGTATATCGTTTATTCAAATGTATATCGTTTGTTCAAATGTATATTGTTTATTCAAATGTATATCGTTTGTTCAAATGTATATTGTTTATTCAAATGTATATCGTTTATTCAAATGTATATCGTTTGTTCAAATGTATATTGTTTATTCAAATGTATATTGTTTATTCAAATGTATATTGTTTATTCAAATGTATATCGTTTGTTCAAATGTATATCGTTTATTCAAATGTATATTGTTTATTCAAATGTATATCGTTTGTTCAAATGTATATTGTTTATTCAAATGTATATAATTTATTCAAATGTATATAATTTATTCAAATGTATATTGTTTATTCAAATGTATATCGTTTGTTCAAATGTATATTGTTTATTACAAATGTATATCGTTTGTTCAAATGTATATCGTTTATTCAAATGTATATCGTTTATTCAAATGTATATCGTTTATTCAAATGTATATATTTGTTCAAATGTATATTGTTTATTCAAATGTGTATCGTTTATTCAAATGTATATTGTTTATTCAAATGTATATTGTGTATTCAAATGTATATCGTTTATTCAAATGTATATTGTTTATTCAAATGTATATCGTTTATTCAAATATATATAATTTATTCAAATGTATATTGATAATTCAAATGTATATTGTTTATTCAAATGAGTACTGTTTATTCAAATGTATATCGTTTATTCAAATGTGTATTGTTTATACAAATGTATATCGTTTATTCAAATGTATATCGTTTGTTCAAATGTATATCGTTTATTCAAATGTATATCGTTTGTTCAAATGTATATCGTTTATTCAAATGTGTATCGTTTATTCAAATGTATATCGTTTATTCAAATGTATATCGTTTGTTCAAATGTATATCGTTTATTCAAATGTATATCGTTTGTTCAAATGTATATCGTTTATCAAATGTATATTATTTATTCAAATGTATATCGTTTGTTCAAATGTATATTGTTTATTCAAATGTATATCGTTTATTCAAATGTATATTGTTTATTCAAATGTATATCGTTTATTCAAATGTATATTGTTTATTCAAATGTATATCGTTTGTTGAAATGTATATTGTTTATTCAAATGTATATCGTTTATTCAAATGTATATCGTTTATTCAAATGTATATTCATGGACGGCGGCACTGGGGGGCAGGGGTGGGGCTCAAACCCCCTCACTTTTTGACTGGGGGGGTCCCCACTTTACGGTCATCAATAATGAAGTTATATATGCATGTGTTTAACCGCCCCCCCCCCCACACTTTTTAGGAGAGCCTCCCCCCGCTTTTATAACTGTCCCGCCGGTCCTGATATTGTTTATTCAAATGTATATTGTTTATTCAAATGTATATTGTATGTTAAAATATATATTGTTTATTCAAATGTGTACTGTTTATTCAAATGTATATTGTTTATTCAAATGTATATTGTTTATTTAAATGTATATTGTTTATTTAAATGTATATCGTTTATTAAAATGTGTATTGTTTATTCAAATGCATATCTTTAATTCAAATGTATATTGATAATTCAAATGTATATTTTTTATTCAAATGTATATCGTTTATTCAAATGTATATCGTTTGTTCAAATGTATATCGTTTATTCAAATGTATATCGTTTGTTCAAATGTATATCGTTTATTCAAATGTATATTGTTTATTCAAATGTATATCGTTTGTTGAAATGTATATTGTTTATTCAAATGTATATCGTTTATTCAAATGTATATTGTTTATTCAAATGTATATTCATGGACGGCGGCACTGGGGGGGGGCAGGGGTGGGGGCTCAAACCCCCTCACTTTTTGACTGGGGGGGGGCCCACTTTACGGTCATCAATAATGAAGTTATATATGCATGTGTTTAACCGCCCCCCCACACTTTTTAGGAGAGCCTCCCCCCGCTTTTATAACTGTCCCGCCGGTCCTGATATTGTTTATTCAAATGTATATTGTTTATTCAAATGTATATTGTATGTTAAAATATATATTGTTTATTCAAATGTGTACTGTTTATTCAAATGTATATTGTTTATTCAAATGTATATTGTTTATTTAAATGTATATTGTTTATTCAAATGTATATCGTTTATTCAAATGTGTATTGTTTATTCAAATGCATATCTTTAATTCAAATGTATATTGATAATTCAAATGTATATTTTTTATTCAAATGTATATCGTTTATTCAAATGTATATCGTTAATTCAAATGTATATTGATAATTCAAATGTATATCGTTTATTCAAATGTATATTGTTTATTCAAATGTATATCGTTAATTCAAATGTATATTGATAATTCAAATGTGTATTGTTTATTCAAATGTATATTGTTTATTCAAATGTATATCGTTAATTCAAATGTATATTGATAATTCAAATGTATATTGTTTATTCAAATGTATATTGTTTATTCAAATGTATATTGTTCTCATGTTGATTGCTTACATTTCGGGCTGGGATCAAAATAAAGCATCTTTTCTGTCCTCGCTCAGAGAAGAAGGAGACCATTCTACTTTTTGTTCTAAACTCTTTTCATCGGAGCTGAATTTCCCTCACCATCAAAAAACTTTGCCATCTCTGTAGTGGGGGGGGGGGCAAGTAATTAGGGACCCTTTTACGATTGGATTATAGGAATTTCTGCTCGTCTAGGAGAAAGAAACACATTATAACAAATGTTGAACTGATTTATTCAAACGTTTCTAATAAATACAAATAACTCCGAACAATCACACATTTATTCGTACTCCTATGTTCCTTAGTTAACTATTCTCGATCATCTCTGAAAGTTGTTTCAAGCCGTTAAACGATTTTGACTTTTTTCATAATTTTCTCAAATAGTTTGTCATTAAAACAAGAAAGAAAGGTAGAATTGTCGTAAACTAAATCTGCCACTACTTGGGATTTTGGAATTTTAACTGTGAACTGAAGAATTTCGAATATATCAAAAGCAAGAAAAAGATTTGGAACCAACGTTTTAAAGTGTCAAAAATTATTTAAATGATTTCATTACCTTTGTATTTTTTCATTGCATAGAAGTTTTTTTTTTTAATTTTGATTTTGTTTCATTCATTTGAACATCAAGTTAATTACAATTTAAAAAAACTTAAAATCAAAATTGTAGTTTACTTTTATTTTTTAAGTCATGAATTTGTAAACATAAGAAATAATCGCTGCTTCAGGACTTGTACAAAATTGAATAATTTTAAAACCATTAATTATTATATTTCTGAATTTTTGAGATGAGGATTGATAATTTGCATAATTTTGGTTATTTGGACTACATTTCTCATCTTGAGTGTTATCATCACAACGTTTCGGCCGCTGTAACCTCCGGCCTGCTTCAGGTGTATCTCTTCGAGGTCCCCAGATGCCGGAGGACTTTCTACTCTTATAGCTCCTTTTCTTCAAACTGCTAGCCTTTGGAATTCCCCCCTGCTCCCTGTTTCCCTGACTGTACAGACATGCAGAAATTTAAATGTAATGTAAACAAACATCTTGCTGCTCAACTCTTCACTTAGGAATCCACCTATAAATCTGACCCCTTATCCACAGTAGACCCTTACATCTTAGTGCGAGTGTTTGGGGTGATAAATTAAAAAAGAAAAAGAAACCGACTGATTAGCACTGAACGTTTATAATTGAATCAACGCAAACTTAACCCGTTTTTTTTTGTTTACTTTATTTTTGTTCAGGTGATTCTATTCACGAAATCCATTGAATAAATTTACAATCATGAATAGAAGAATTTCCATTTGAGGTTCATTTGCATATGAAGACAGCCTCAATGGCTGTAAGTACACATGTTCATTCAAAGAAATACCATTTGCTTTTGTCGACATGTCTGGCTTGATAAGGAGAGACAAAGGCAAAACAATGCTGGCGTATGAAACGCTGGGAAATAACTCTTCTCTTTTCTTAGAGAATGTTAATGTCGTCTTACATATTGTCATTTTAAGGAATCTCTTTCAAACATGTTCAGAAAGTTTCACAATGTTGTTAGTATAGATTTTCTTTACCTTTATCACTCTGGAATGGAAGACATATCGACTAAACTCAATGCTATGGCGCACACAGAATAAAGGGGAAAATACATCCAAATACAATGTACATAAAGTGGACTTGCAACACAACATAAAAGAACATACAATAAAAGAGTTTGTTACTCACTACTCGTAGTGGGCTCTGCCATACATGGTAGGTTTCGAATCTAAGACAGAGTTCCTTTATATTCAACCACGTGGAATCATGTCCCACATGGTGAACACCATCCTCTCTCTCTCTCTCTCCAGTAGTCTAGATCTCTCTGTTCAAAGGGGAATAACACACTGGTGTCCTTAGCCATCGGTGTCATTCTCTCCTGTGCCCCTACATTGTTTTCATTGCTTGTTTTCATTTACGGCAAGTTTTTCCTTTTGTCGAATTAAATCATTTTGCTAAAACAAAAGGGTTAGGCATCTTTAATATCTTCAAATAATTTTTTCTTGCAATATTCACACAATTTCTTTTTAATTTACTATGTAATAAAAATTTACGTAAATGTGTCCAGCTCGCTTCAATAATCCTGTATGCAAATCTAATTTTATGAGCAAATAAAGAGAGGCTTAATCTTAATAATAATTGATAATAATAACAATAAAAAAAATAATCATGTATGCAAATTTAATTTTTATAAGCAAAGAAGGAGAGGCTTAATTTTAATTATACCTGATAATAATAATCATAATAATAATAATCATAATAATAATCATCATAATAATAATAATAATGATAATAATAATAATAATCATAATCATAATAATAATCATCATAATAATAATAATAATGATAATAATAATAATAATAATAATCATAATAATAATCATCATAATAATAATAATAATGATAATAATAATGATAATAATAATCATAATAAAAGAAAGAATAATCAGGTAGGCAAATTTAAATTTATGAGTAAAGAAGATGGGGCTTAATCTTATAATATCTTATAATAATAAACAAGAAAGGAAAGAATTTCTTTCACTTTCAATATAGACACAAAAATATTCTATTATTATTATTATTATTGTTATTATTATCATTATTATTATTATCATTATTATTATTATAAAAACCGAACAAAAGAGAGAGAGACATTTTTGTTTTCTTATCAATTAGTTTGTTCTTCTTTTCTTATCGATAGAGAGAAAGAGAGAGGGAGTTTTATCTTTTTCTTATCGCTTAGTTTTGTTTGAATGATTTCAAGTAATGAATAGGAATTAAATTCTGAAGCGATAGCGAGCGGCGGAGAGAGGCTTAATCTTAATAATAATTGATAATAATAATAAAAAAGGAAAGCATAATCACGCATGCAAATTTAATTTGCTTGCTAGTTAGAAATTAAAGTGTATTTCAATAAGTCCCTACTTACTTGCCTCCACACGAGGGCAAAGTTTTATTTTCCTCATGAAGACTTAAACTTTGTGAGATGCCATCATAATGAACATGGTATTGCTTCGGATGTAACATCCAAGCGGTTTCTCAGCGCTCATTCTTAAACGTGGCTATCATCCTTCCATATAAATAAATTGTGAAGTATCAGGATCGAGGACCCTTGACGTTTCAACTGAGATCGGCTGGAAAATGAAACGGTGAGTTGTATTTGTCATTATTTTCTGGTTTTGGCCAACTGAGATTTGGTGCCACGATTGACATCAGATTCTGCAATCTTTGACAGCATAAAAGGGTTGGAACTAGTGGCGTCTCATATGAATGGTGTAAAATTGTATTCATCTCTCTGAAATACAAAACGGAAGACACAAACAGAACAAAGGCAAGAATCAAAGACAGAACACGTTTGCGATCGCTTTCGTCGCTCGGCTGCCTTAACGCATTTATTTATTACAAAATCTTATGCAAGGGGGATAATTCTGATCGCCAAATGCAAGGACAATAATTCTGATCGCTTAAAACTCTAAACTTGGCTTTCTGATTCTAATATTAAAGAGTGTCATGCCGTCGAGTCAGCAACCATTGCTCCTGTCTCGGCTCAACTCCAACGATTTGAAATCATCGCAATGTTTGTTAACTATACTAGTGAAAGTTATGTAGTCTTCGTCTTCTTTCCTTGTGAGATCTATACATTTCCACTTTTTGTGAAAAAGAGATGTTTTAGGGCTAAAGAATTTAGTTAATAATTGTACAGCTTCAACAAATGTACTGTTGCTGTTTTTTTTTGTGGTAGTATATAATTGACGAATTTGGTGTGTTAAACGATACACAACTTTCTTAATAGCAAACTAACCTGTTTAAAATCGGTTTAATTGGCACAGTCTGTATTATAAAGAAATTTTCGTATCGTCTAAAATACTGAATCTAAATTTCGTTTTTAACGGCGTAAGTAATTGATAACGCTCCAAATAGCGTTTCGTGAAAATATACTTTCATCTCTAACATTTTTACTTCGATACGATAATTCGTATAATTTTTGTTGTTCTTGTTGGGTATGAAGAAACATCTCCTCAAATATTTCATTTGTCTCAATTGTTTTTCTTGAATTTTTTCTTCTAGACGAAGCTTTTCTATTTCAATTTTCTTCTGATATTCTATTTGTTCTATTTGTTTGTCTTAGAATTTCTCTTCTAATCGAAGTTGTTGCTCTTGTTGGTGTTTAATGTTGTCCTTGTCGCGGTTCAACAAAACCGCGACGTTGTTTACATTTTTAAAAAGACGCCATCTTGGAAAGGCCATAACAGCAGCAGGAGTCACTGATTGTTTTTGCCATGATCGGGACATCAGCAGCAGCAGCTGCCCTTTTTTAACCCTTTCCATGGAAATGTACTGGCCGCTCCCTGTTGCTATTCTTAGAAGATTGGAAAAACCCAATTCTTAATCGCCATTTTGTCACCATGACTCAGCAAAAACAACGGCAAGCGAATATATGCCTTATTGCTCCTTTAAGGAATACAAACGCATTTCCCGACTGTACCGAAAAACCCACTAATACATCCACGACACCGGTCGGCAATATAATAAAACGAAAGACCTTTTCGGTATTTATTTATCGAAGTTAAGCCCTTTCACAAGTCCAACGAAAGTGGCTTGGCACATGCTACATGAACTCTCACGTTTTCGACTGAAAAAATCGATTCAACCAGGGGGTCAGGAAACCCCTACGTCGGCCGTTCCGAACTCCTGCATCTGCAGTTCTGAGTTCCTGCTCTCCAGCAGTCCGAACGTCGACAGCAGCCGCAACTCCAGCAGCAGCAGCAAAGATACAAACAGCCCTTTTCAGGGCTATGAATGCGTACTCTCTTTGCTGTCTGCATCTCCAGCTCTCTCCTGCACCTGCATCCTGAGTTCCTGCGCCAGCACTCTCCTGCACCTGCTCCTGCAGTCCCGAGTTCCTGCGCCAGCACTCTCCTGCTCCTGCATCCCGAGTTCCTGCGCCCGCACTCTCCTGCACCTGCTCCTGCAGTCCCGAGTTCCTGCGCCAGCACTCTCCTGCTCCTGCAGTCCCGAGTTCCTGCGCCAGCACTCTCCTGCTCCTGCATCCCGAGTTCCTGCGCCCGCACTCTCCTGCACCTGCTCCTGCAGTCCAGAGTTTCCTGCATCAGCACTCTCCTGCTCCAACTGCTCCAGCACCCTGCAGTCCAGAGTTTCCTGCACCAGCACTCTCCTGCTCCAGCATCCTGCAGTCCAGAGTTTCCTGCACCAGCACTCTCCTGCTCCAGCATCCTGCAGTCCAGAGTTTCCTGCACCAGCACTCTCCTGCTCCAGCATCCTGCAGTCCAGAGTTCCTGCATCAGCACTCTCCTGCTCCAACTGCTCCAGCACCCTGCAGTCCAGAGTTTCCTGCACCAGCACTCTCCTGCTCCAGCATCCTGCAGTCCAGAGTTCCTGCACCAGCACTCTCCTGCTCCAGCATCCTGCAGTCCAGAGTTCTTGCTCCAGCACTCTCCTGCTCCAGCACCCTGCAGTCCTGAGCTCCTGCACCACTCCTGATCCAGTGACACCATCTCATTTCACTTGTTATTACCATATGGTAAATAAACATCCTCCGTTGAACTGTTCACTTGTGTTTGTCCTCTCTTCTTTGTCATTGCCGTAATTTGCTTGTGTCTACTTTCTTGGTTGTGTGGCCGATCAACACCCCCCTGGTCGGTCCCGCAACAAGTGGTGACCCCGACGTGATATCAGACACGGGCAAACGGTTGACAGAGAAGATGGCAGAACACTCCGACGAACCGGACATCAATGTGTCAGCTCCCCTGATACAACTGCCTCCCTACAATATGGTGAACACAAGGAGTTGGTTCATACAACTCGAAGCCATATTCGCAGCTCGGCGAGTCATTCGACAGGACACCAAATATGCCTCAGTGGTACAGGCTCTACCACCGTCCATCGTGGAGGAGGTTGAGGACGTCCTCCTCAACACCCCGGCGACCCTGCCATACACCCGCCTCAAAGAGGTCATCCTCAAGCGTACAGGACGCTCGGACGAGGACCTCATCAGGGACCTGTTTGCCAACGTCTCTATGGGGGACAGGACCCCATCACAGCTCCTACGTTTGATGAAGAGTCGCCTGGGAACCAACGCAATGGCAGAACCTATCCTCAGGGGCCTGTGGATGGACCGACTACCACTCAACGTGACCCAGGTCCTAGCCCCCATGCCAGCGGATGCATCATTGGACGTTTTGGCCGACTCAGCGGATAAGATACATTCGCAATCAAACCAAAGAGTCTACCAGGTCGACAACTATTCCGGAGACCACTCGCGGCGTCTTGAGGACGAGATGGCACAGCTACGCGAGGAGTTGCGATCCCTCAAGTTGTCAATACAACAGATGCAGCCGAGCACAGCTACGTGCAACCACGCTCGAAGCCCGTCACCATGCAGATACCACCGAAGCCCTTCCCAACATAGGCACGGTCAACCTCGCGCCCGCAGCTCCAGCCGAGGCCGAAGACCCAACCAGGACGAGTGTTGGTACCACCAACGCTTTGGTGACCAAGCTCGCAAGTGTGAAGCTCCCTGCAAACACAAGGCCCAGGGAAACTAACAAGCCGGCAGGTAGTGACGACCAGCCCAGTCGGTATTTGTTCCCATAGTCGTCTCTTTTATGTGTGGGACCGGAACAACAGTCTCAAGTTCCTGGTCGATACGGGTGCGGCCATCAGCGTGATCCCACCCAGCAACAGATCCACCCTGACTCCCTCCACACTCCAACTTCGAGCAGCCAACGGTTCCACAATTAAGACCTATGGGAGCAAAGAGCTGACCCTCAACATAGGTCTGCGACGCGACTTCAAATGGACATTCACTGTGGCAGAAGTAAAAACACCGTTACTCGGTGCCGACTTCTTGGCACACTACAACCTGGCTGTCCACATGAAAACAAAAACCCTGACCGACAATGTAACAACAGCCAGAGTTACTGGCATCCAAACGCGACTGAACACAACTGGGATTAGCGTCGCAACCCAACACAACCCACGCTATATGGAGATCCTGCGTCAATACAAGGACATTACCAAACCTATAAAATCCACTGACGCAGGGGAACACCAGACCCAGCACCACATCAAAACCACTGGCCAGCCAGCATTTTCCAGACCACGCCGACTCCCTCCACACAAACTGGTTTATGCCAAGAGGGCGTTCGAGGAGATGCTAGCAGACAACACCATACGTCCATCTGACAGCCCGTATGCCTCACCACTACATCTCGTACCAAAGCCTGACGGGGAATTCAGGATCTGCGTGGACTACCGGAAACTTAACGCATCTACAGTGCCCGACCGGTACCCTGTTCCACACATCCACGATTTTGCCTCAGGTCTACAAGGGGCACGCATTTTCTCCAAAATCGACCTGACGAAGGCGTATTATCAGGTCCCAGTTGCTCCGGAGGACATACCAAAGACTGCAGTCACAACACCCTTTGGACTGTACGAATTCTTAAAAATGCCCTTCGGACTACGCAACGCAGCCCAGACATTTCAGAGGTTGATGGACGAGGTTCTGCGCGGCCTGCCATACGTCTACGCATACATCGACGACATCTTAGTGGCCAGTCAGGATGCGAGTACCCATGAGCAACACCTGGATGAGGTGTTCCAACGTCTAGCCCACTACGGCCTCCGGGTAAACCTTGACAAATGCGAGTTTGGCACTCAACACCTGGATTTTCTCGGACACCACACGGACGCCTATGGAATTACACCACTGCCTGTAAAAATCAGTGCCATACAGGATTTTCCCGTACCCACGTCCATCAAACAACTGAGACGTTTCTTGGGGATGATAAATTTCTACAGAAGGTTCATCCCAGGATGCTCAACTCTACTCGCTCCTTTGACCAGTCTGGTCACTAGGAAAAACAAACCAATCTCCCTGGAGAGCTACCAAGAGGAGGTTTTCCAGACAGCAAAGAACTCCCTAGCTAATTTCACGAAATTAGCCCATCTGGACGAGGACATCCGCACTCGGACCTACTTGACGACGGATGCCTCGGACACTGGAGTTGGTGCCGTGGTAGAACAAGATTTCAATGACCAACGCCGGCCCATTGCCTTTTTCTCCGCTAAACTGTCACCAGCCCAGTCCAGATACAGCACCTTTTCCAAGGAACTTTTGGCCATGTATCTGGCCCTGAAACATTTTCGTCACCTACTGGAAGGTCGGGATTTCACAATACTTACCGACCACAAACCTCTAACGAGTTCGCTGTCCAACAACTCGGACAAATATACTGCTCGAGAAATCAGACACTTGGATTACATCTCGCAATTCACGTCTGATATCCGATATGTCCGAGGAACAGATAACACCGTCGCCGATGCCCTGTCCCGATTCGACGTGAATACCTTGCAAGAGGACCCACTTAGTCAAGACCTGATAGCGGAAGCTCAACAATCTGACTCGACCCTTCCTGACATCTTGGTCAACACGTCACTGCAACTTAAGGAATTTCCAGCCCCCTTTAGCAGTAAGACGTTATACTGCGACGTGAAATTGGACCACACCAGGCCATATATACCTCCAGCACTCAGGAAACAAATTTTCAAACACCTACATGGATTGTCACACCCAAGTAAACGCGCAACGGTCAAACTTATCACCGATCGTTTCGTTTGGCCCAATATGAACACTGACATCCGTGATTGGGTTTCAACCTGCCTTGAGTGTCAAAAGTGTAAGGTACACCGGCACACCAAATCCCCACCCGGCACCTTCAGCAACCCTGACGCACGTTTCACCCATGTCCACATCGACATAGTGGGACCTTTACCAATGTGCCAGGATTTTCAGTACCTCCTCACAATCGTGGACCGTTTTTCCAGGTGGCCTCTAGCAGTGCCCATCAAGGATACATCAACAAATACGGTCGCGAAAACAGTCCTGCGTGAGTGGATCGCGGTTTTCGGTGTACCCAACATCATCACTACAGATCGCGGCTCACAGTTCCAATCATCACTATTCCAAGAGTTTACCCGGCTGCTCGGCGTCAAGCACATCAAGACCACCGCATATCACCCCTGCGCCAACGGCCTTGTCGAGAGATTCCACCGAACCTTGAAGGCATCTCTTGCAACAAAACATGCCACCAGCAGCTGGGTGGACGAACTACCCCTAGTCCTTTTGTCCGTCCGCAACTCACTCAAGGAGGACCTCGGATGCACTTCGGCAGAGCTGGTTTTTGGTACAGCACTCTCTCTACCCGGCCAATACTTCGATCATACCACACCATGTTCCACGGCTACAACTCCCTTCATTCAGGAACTACGCCACAGAATGGCTCGGTTGAAGTACACACCACCCAGACAATCAGCAACGACCACTCACGTCCCACATCAGCTACAGGATTGTGAGTTTATTTTCATCAGAAATGATGCGATAAAGAGACCACTGACTCCAACGTACCAAGGCCCATACAAAGTGTTGCAGCGCTCCGAGAAACACCTCACCATCACTCGAGGAAATCGAACGGACACTATTTCCATCGATCGGGTGAAACCAGCCTTTCTGGAGAAATCGTTATCGGAGAAACAACTTTTCCCGAAACCTACTGTCGCACGACCTGCCCCAGAACCCAACGAAACACAACCCCTCCAAACAGGAACAACGTCACTACCAGAAGGACCTACCATTCCAGCCAGGAAAACCCGTTCGGGGAGGAAAGTCACGTTCCCTGAGAAATACAAAACTTATATATATTTTTAATTGATAATGATCAATTATCCAGGGAAGGGGCCTTGTCGCGGTTCAACAAAACCGCGACGTTGTTTACATTTTTAAAAAGACGCCATCTTGGAAAGGCCATAACAGCAGCAGGAGTCACTGATTGTTTTTGCCATGATCGGGACATCAGCAGCAGCAGCTGCCCTTTTTTAACCCTTTCCATGGAAATGTACTGGCCGCTCCCTGTTGCTATTCTTAGAAGATTGGAAAAACCCAATTCTTAATCGCCATTTTGTCACCATGACTCAGCAAAAACAACGGCAAGCGAATATATGCCTTATTGCTCCTTTAAGGAATACAAACGCATTTCCCGACTGTACCGAAAAACCCACTAATACATCCACGACACCGGTCGGCAATATAATAAAACGAAAGACCTTTTCGGTATTTATTTATCGAAGTTAAGCCCTTTCACAAGTCCAACGAAAGTGGCTTGGCACATGCTACATGAACTCTCACGTTTTCGACTGAAAAAAATCGATTCAACCAGGGGGTCAGGAAACCCCTACGTCGGCCGTTCCGAACTCCTGCATCTGCAGTTCTGAGTTCCTGCTCTCCAGCAGTCCGAACGTCGACAGCAGCCGCAACTCCAGCAGCAGCAGCAAAGATACAAACAGCCCTTTTCAGGGCTATGAATGCGTACTCTCTTTGCTGTCTGCATCTCCAGCTCTCTCCTGCACCTGCATCCTGAGTTCCTGCGCCAGCACTCTCCTGCACCTGCTCCTGCAGTCCCGAGTTCCTGCGCCAGCACTCTCCTGCTCCTGCATCCCGAGTTCCTGCGCCCGCACTCTCCTGCACCTGCTCCTGCAGTCCCGAGTTCCTGCGCCAGCACTCTCCTGCTCCTGCAGTCCCGAGTTCCTGCGCCAGCACTCTCCTGCTCCTGCATCCCGAGTTCCTGCGCCCGCACTCTCCTGCACCTGCTCCTGCAGTCCAGAGTTTCCTGCATCAGCACTCTCCTGCTCCAACTGCTCCAGCACCCTGCAGTCCAGAGTTTCCTGCACCAGCACTCTCCTGCTCCAGCATCCTGCAGTCCAGAGTTTCCTGCACCAGCACTCTCCTGCTCCAGCATCCTGCAGTCCAGAGTTTCCTGCACCAGCACTCTCCTGCTCCAGCATCCTGCAGTCCAGAGTTTCCTGCACCAGCACTCTCCTGCTCCAACTGCTCCAGCACCCTGCAGTCCAGAGTTTCCTGCACCAGCACTCTCCTGCTCCAGCATCCTGCAGTCCAGAGTTCCTGCACCAGCACTCTCCTGCTCCAGCATCCTGCAGTCCAGAGTTCTTGCTCCAGCACTCTCCTGCTCCAGCACCCTGCAGTCCTGAGCTCCTGCACCACTCCTGATCCAGTGACACCATCTCATTTCACTTGTTATTACCATATGGTAAATAAACATCCTCCGTTGAACTGTTCACTTGTGTTTGTCCTCTCTTCTTTGTCATTGCCGTAATTTGCTTGTGTCTACTTTCTTGGTTGTGTGGCCGATCAACACCCCCCTGGTCGGTCCCGCAACATCCTACATGGCACTTTTCAATTCTTCAATTTTCGTCACTTAAAATAGGCTACCGACCTTTTCATGTCTTTTTTTGCCCGATCGTGCTTCCCCCCCCCCCTGTATAAAAAATGTTTCACTTCTTAACTTATTATTTGTTCAAACTTAGTTCCTTATCAAAAAAACGAAGAAAAATCGACAAACATCTTGCTGTTACTTTTTTTTCATGGTCGAACGATTTAGATTTCAAAACCTTGAAATAACCTGCAAATTCTTTCATACGCTCAACAAACGAAAACCTTTTTTTAATCCTATTCTCTGATGTTGAAAACTTTCCTGATGCAGATTTGGTAAACCTTGTGTGCTACAAATCCAGTATGGATTTTAACTTCTCGTTGTTAGTGTTGTATGTAACAATATTTAGAGCACACCACCTGAGTCTTTTTCGAAAATCCAGCATCACCAGTTGTAGTAATGGTTATGTTGTATACGACATAAGTCCGAGTTATATTGCCAGCGTTGTATCTGACATAAACCCGAGTTATGCTGGCAGTGTTGTGTGCGACATAAGTCCGAATTATGTTGCTAGTGTTGTATCCGACATAATTCCGAGTTATGTTGCCAGTGTTGTGTGCGACATAAATCCGAGTTATATTGTCAGTGTTCTATCCGACATAAGTCCGAGTTATGTTGCCAGTGTTGTGTGCTACATAAATCCGAGTTATATTGTCAGTGTTCTATCCGACATAAGTCCGAGTTATGTTGCCAGTGTTGTGTGCGACATAAGTCCGAGTTATGCTGGCAGTGTTGTGTGCGACATAAATCCGAGTTATATTGTCAGTGTTCTATCCGACATAAGTCCGAGTTATGTTGCCAGTGTTGTGTGCGACATAATTCCGAGTTATGTTGCCAGTGTTGTGTGCGACATAAATCCGAGTTATATTGTCAGTGTTCTATCCGACATAAGTCCGAGTTATGTTGCCAGTGTTGTGTGCGACATAAGTCCGAATTATGTTGCCAGTGTTGTATCCGACATAAGTCCGAGTTATTTTTACATTGTTGTGTGCGACACAAGTCCGAATTATATTGCCAGTGTTGTGTCCGACATAAGTCCGACTTATGTTGTGTCCAAATAAGTCCGAGTTCCTCATAATCTTCGCCTTGAAAGGCCGATAATAAATAAGACAACATGGTTGTATATTTAAAAGAGTGTGTATTTACAAAAGTAACGAATAGTATGTTAGAGAAAGGCTGCTCGTCCTTCGTCGTAAGCTCATCTATGCATAATGTCTAGAAAGTCCATATAGTCACGAAATAGGGTAGATCACCACAATACCAGAACACAAATGGAGGCCGACCAACAGCTATAATGATATTTAATGTACATAGCAAATACATAACATGTTCAAAACGAGAAGATGGAAAAAAACAGAAAATTCAAATTTTTGTGAAAAAAACAGGTGCCCGCATTCCACATGATCTTTGACCTGCTTTGTTTCTTCCTGTTTTTTTTTCTTTCTTATTGCTAAAACAGTTGTCTGAGTTTGACTGTATTTTTTATTTGGTGTAAGGGGTCCCCTATGCCACATGATATATACGTATATTTAATTTACATAGCAAATACATAACATGTTAAAAACGAGAAGATGGAAGAAACAGAAAATTAAAATGTTTGTGAAAAAAAAGGTGCCCGCATTTCACATGACCTTTGACCTGCTTTGTTTCTTTTCATGTTTCTTTCTTTTTTCTTTTGATTGCTAAAACGGTTGTCTGTATTTGATTGCATTTTTATTTGATGTAAGGGGCGTCATATGCCACATAATATATATATATATATATATATATATATATATATCGTAATTCTAGCCTGAATTTATGGACTGTGTTCGATCCCATGCGACTGCTTGCAACCACCACCCTGCACTGATGAGGGCAAAAAGCCGGAAACGATATCGTCTGTAGGTAATAAACACTTTCATATTTAATTAAAAAATATTTATAGTTAAAAGCCCTTTTAAATATGTAATAGTCTTGAAAGTAGAGCGCCGTGAAGTTGAGATAAGTTGGTTGTCATTTGCGACAAAGCAAGTTCCGCACGAGTGTTGAACACTGTTGACAACAATAACGCTTCTCCCTGCCTCCCCGGATAAATGCATCTCAATTTCAATCAAATAATTTAACAGGTGTATGAAGAGGACTGGGAAGAAATAAAACGCAGTCTCTTTTATACTCTTACTAGCTAAACGTACCCGACGTTGCCCAGGAGTTTTTTTTTCTTTTATCTTTTAATTTCTGGTAAGAAAATATTTACATTTTTCGAAAGATGATTCAATTAAGGATTATATGAATGAAAAAATCGGATTTTATCCTTTTTTTTCCTTTCTGTGTTATTTAATTGAAAAGCAAATCCCCAAAAATGAATCTGAATTTGTTTTCATTTTGATTTTTTGAATTCCGTTTTTTGAAAAAAAGAAGACAAAAATTTGTATACTCAGTTGGGCAAATATCGTATGTATGTGTGTATGTATGTATGTATGTGTGTATGTATGTATGTATGTATGTATGTATGTATGGGTTAGGGTTAGGGTATGTATGTATGTATGTATGTATGTATGGGTTAGGGTTAGGGTTAGGGTATGTATGTATGTATGTGTGTATGTATGTATGTATGTATGTATGGGTTAGGGTTAGGGTATGTATATATGTATGTATGTATGTATGTATGTATGTATGGGTTAGGGTATGTATGTATGTATGTATGTATGTATGTATGGGTTAGGGTTAGGGTATGTATGTATGTATGTATGTATGTATGTATGTATGGGTTAGGGTATGTATGTATGTATGTATGTATGGGTTAGGGTTAGGGTAAGGGTATGTATGTATGTATGCATGTATGTATGTATGTATGTATGTATGTATGTATGTATGTATGTATGTATGTATGGGTTAGGGTTAGGGTTAGGGTATGTATGTATGTATGTATGTATGTATGGGTTAGATTAGGTTAGGGTTAGGGTATGTATGTATGTATGTATGTATGTATGTATAGGGTAGGTTAGGGTTAGGGTATGTATGTATGTATGTATGTATGTGTGTATGTATGTATGTATGTAGGGTTAGGGTTAAGGTATGCATGTATGTATGTATGTATGTATGTATGTGTTAGGGTTAGGGTTAGGGTATGTATGTATGTATGTATGTATGTATGGGTTAGGGTTAGGGTATGTATGTATGTATGTATGTATGTATGTATGTATGTATGTATGTATGTATGGGTTAGGGTAGGTTAGGGTTAGGGTATGTATGTATGTATGTATGTATGTATGTATAGGGTAGGTTAGGGTTAGGGTATGTATGTATGTATGTATGTATGTGTGTATGTATGTATGTATGTATGTATGTATGTATGGGTTAGGGTTAAGGTATGTATGTATGTATGTATGTATGTATGGGTTATGGTTAGGGTTAAGGTATGTATGTATGTATGTATGTATTGTTAGGGTTAGGGTTAGGGTATGTATGTATGTATGTATGTATGTATGTATGGGTTAGGGTTAGGGTATGTATGTATGTATGTATGTATGGGTTAGGGTTAGGGTTAGGGTTAGGGTATGTATGTATGTATGTATGTATGTATGTATGTATGTATGTATGTATGTATGTATGTATGTATGGGTTAGGGTTAGGGTATGTATGTGTGTTCATGCATGTAAGTATGTATGGGTTAGGGTTAGGGTATGTATGTGTGTTCATGCATGTAAGTATGTATGGGTTAGGGTTAGGGTATGTATGTGTGTTCATGCATGTATGTATGTATGTATGTATGCGGGGGGGGGGTCCCTTTTACTTCAGTTAGCTTTCAGAAGTCATGGGGCTGCTTCCTGAGCTGACACTTGAATTCTATATGCGATACATAAATATCTGAGTGTTCAATCAAGATTCTCCTCTACCTCTTAAGCATTAGAAGTGAAGAACATTACTTTCCTTCTCCTCAGTTGATTAACTATGTTATAGCTTATCTTTATTGGTGTCTTTTCTTTGTCTTGCCGGATTCCAGGACAAGAATTCATCTGGTCTGGTGGAGTATCCGGCTTACTGCTGTTACTTGAGGTACCATTCCTCGTATAAGCCAGTTTATAGCTGTGTCGAGGGGATCTTATTTGGGCTTTGACTATGTTATTTTGAATATTTGATCAGGGTTTACTTGTAGCATGAAGTATCCTCATGTCAAGTTGTCCTGACAAACCCTTGACAGAGAGACCGTAGAGACTCGAGGATGATGTCTAGTAGATAATTCAAACTCTCTCCAATGTATGTGTGTATGTGTGTGTGTAAATATGAAGAAACGTGATTCATGAAATTCAAAAATCGATTAATTAATTAATTAATTAATTAATAATTAATTTAAAATATTTAATTAAAAAGAAAAGTTTGAGTTTCAACATCCTTAAAAAAGAAATAATTTGGTTCCCCCTCCCCCAAAGAAAAGTCTCTGGCTCTGAATATGTTTATATATTTCTATGTATACTTCTAAACTAATTAACTGATCATTATGGATTTGGGGACACACCTGATAGACGAAAGTGGTGGTAATGTGGGTTATATTTAATTTAATTTAGTTTTATGTAGAGGGGGCAAAGAGCAGGTGACAGCCATTCATGAAAATTCAGCTACCTCCGATTTTTGTAAAATTTTCAGATCTTTGGAGTATTTTAAAGGGCACAATATGAGCAAATATTTCAGATTTGCATTAAATTTGATCCATATTCATTAGACACCAATTAAATAAGATTTCCTGAATTTCAATTGCTTCTTAAAACCTCTTAAACTTAAGCCTTAAATTTTAGACATTTTCTCGAATCAAAATCATGTAATGGATTTTTATTAAAATCGGAATAAGGATTCTAGATATAAGGTTTAGCAGTATATCTTGAGTTTGAATCATTGTAAGGGGACGTATAAATGGTGCAAAATTGTTCTGTTTAGGGAATTAATTTATCCGCCCTGGGACGGGTATTTTTCTGGTTATTTTTTTTATAAATTCAGCTCGGTTATGAATTTCATTGATATTTTTCAAAAATTTACTCATTTGTTAATTCTAGTCCTAAAAAGTTATAAAAAAATATATAAATAAAAAATGCATACACTTACACCAAAAAAAAAACGAAGAAAAAAACTCCCTTTAAGAACATTGATCAGAAACTGTGCCCTCCATATTATTTATTTCTCTGTGAACCCCACCCAGCCTAAATTTATGTATTCACCCTTGCTTTGTTCTTGAAGAAACTTTGTGGTGATTAGTCAACATTTAAGATGATATCAAGGAATTGGTACTTCTGTGGCGGCGGCAAAAGGACTGAAAAAATCAGAAAGTGAGAAACTGTGTAACGGATACAGGCCTAAAGGAAGACCCCCCCCCCCCCCATCAACCATCAACCATCTACCAGAACACATTATAGAAAAAAATTGGCCTTAGTTAAGAGTAACTTTCCATTGAAACAGAGTTCTTCGCAGTTCCCATGTCCCAACTTCTTATTGGGTCACAGGTTCAGAAAAAAAAAATCTCAAATCTTATAATCTTAAGAAGATCCAAAGAAATTCATGGATTTCTTCCAAGATTTTATCAAGAAGTCTCTTTAACGAAAAAAAACATGAAAATTCATCAAAAAGTCTTGGAGATTTTGTCTGATGGCGATTCTCTATTATTCCTGATTCTCTTCAACTTTGAAAAAAATATTCTTTGCCGACAACAATTGGTCACCATAAGTAAGTGATAGATATTATTTACATCTCTCTCCAGGGGAGGTTAGACACAAGGTCAGGTGTGTTTTGAGAATCCAGAGCACTAGGATAAGCACACTCTGACCTACAAAAACTGCCTGAGCAGCCCCGTCGGCACTTTCCGTGATGAGCGCCTCAGACAATAAACTAACTCCTTTTCAGAGAGAAGGTAATGCCTGGGAGAGTGGACCTCCTAGGACTGATTTGCTACATGATAAGTGAGTGATAGATTCATTCACCGATTTCTTCATTTGGAAAAGTTGATTCTAGTCTATGATTTTTGTCTGTTAATAACCGGTAGAATCGCAATGCCAAAGCCTCATTGGTGGGATCTATGAGAGATGCAGGAATCAGTTTTGAGTAAACCAAATCGTGATCAAAGCATTTGTTTAAATAAAATTTTATCAAGGTATTATGAACAGAACGGACAAAGAGCTACATGTTTTTACGAACAACGCTTCAATGAACACCGCCTCCAACAATTTCTACATTTTGATCCAAGCTATGATTTGGAGGTACTCTTATAGCTGACGCACCATGTTTCCATGACTTCGCGTCGTCAACGTTCGGGCAGGTCTCGGAATCGTCCGAGAGTCGACGAAACTATTAACCAAGCAGCCGATAACTTTTGAAAGAAATTAATCGCGTTCAATAAAAAAAATGAATTTCTATAATCTCTGTTAACTCGTTGAATCTCCCGAAGGACTAATTGAATTTTTTGGAAAAAAATGTAAAAAAAAAAACATTTGCTTAACAAATCAAACAAAAACATCTTTTGCAACTTTCCGGTGCACAAACAAAAAACATTTTATTCAAAAACATTTGATTAACAATGGTTCCTTTGACAAAAAGCATTTCATCTAAAAACATTTGATTAACAATGATTCTTTGACAAACAACATTTTATTCAAAAACATTTGATTAACAATGGTTCCTTTGACAAAAAGCATTTTATCTAAAAACATTTGATTAACAATGATTCTTTGACAAAAAACATTTTATTCAAAAACATTTGATTAACAATGGTTCCTTTGACAAAAAACAAACAAAAATAAACATCTAATTGCTAACAGCTATTGTTTTTTTGTTCTTTATTTTTATATATGTACTTTAGTTTAATTTTTTTCGTCGTAATTTATCGCCTGCCAGTCTTCAATTTAGCGTTTGCCAGTTTTCGCCTCGTCAACTCTCGAGCGCTTCCGTAACCTGCCCAAACGTTGACGACGCAAAGTCACGGAAACATGGTGCATCATCTATAAGAGTACCTAAATCTATTATGTTCGATCATCCTTGATTAACGTATGAGCTATGGGTAAAATAACAGCTTGCATTCAACTAATCGTATGCAATGAATCGTTTCTAATATGCATTGCTTCAGCTCTAAATGACAACAAAATGGATGATATGCAAGATAAGATGCTGGTGCGTACAAATTGGGTTACAATGGCAAATTCCCACATAAGTAGATTAGATTTTTCCAGTTAGAAGTCGAGTAACAGTCCCGTGTCCCGGCAGCTATGATTTTTGTTAACAGATCATAGAATCACAATGCCAGGACTTCTTTAGGGAGATCTATGAGTGTCAGTTTTGAGTAACCGTGAACGTTCCTTGTACCAGAAGATGTAAAGTTATTTATAGTTGAAATAATTTGTGTGGAAGAAAAATGCAAACTTAAAGTTCAGTGGATTAAAAAATATAAATACATGTGTGGAGCGTAAGAATTTATTTCTGCAACTGAAATAAAAAATAAGAAAGAAATTACATTTCGGGCTAAAATCTCTGCTACTGATGATATTCAAACAGTAAATGTAAATCTTACACATACACATATGCATACACATGAAATAAGCACTTACATCAATATATGTTAATTGATTACAGTGTATACAGCAGAGGGAAGACTTGTTTAACTGATACACATGTCTTGAGATCTTATAGTTCTGTATTTAACTAAAGAGTTCTTGAAAAGGGAGGTAATCATAAAATAAGAGAGATTACTCTTGATTGTTTATTACACATATGAAATAAACATATACATTAATTTTTCATTAATGTCATACACAGCTGCTGCTGATACTTCAATATGCCGTTTCTTCCTTTTATGTGTGCACAGAACTGTGACAATGAAGATGAACAATTGCCAGCAGGAAAGAGAATGAGGTGCTGTCGTGTCTGCAGGGTAAAGAAGGGCTTCTTTCCATAGAGTGCAAATTTTTATATTGAAGTCTGATTTGTATATGTGGAGAACAGCTGATATGAATGAAGAGGACAGCTAGGAAGGAACAGAAGCGATTTGGATTGCAGAGAGAAAGGCAGAGAAAAGGTGGTGAAGTTGAATTACTCCCAAAACTTTTTTTTTTTCTTTTTCTTTTTCTGATACAGTTAGGTAACAAGCTATTTCGGCATAAAATAGACAGCCGTTTCAACCTAAAGCTGAGTTTGATAGGACTGGAGCAGTTGTTGAATGAATTGAGAAGGTGGGATTAGTGTGTGACTTATCTGGAGTGAAGCGGCTTGAAAATGTCATCCTACTTCGGCTAACTGGGAGAGCATTCGCAGTTTACCAGCAACTAACTGAAGAAGAAAAATCCGATGCAGCACAAATTAAGGGAGCTCTTTTCACTGCCTTTGCCGATGACAGATTTACAGCGGGTAAGAAGTTCGAGGCACATGTGTTGCGCCCGGTGTAGACTCTAGATGTATATTTGGCAAATCTGCGGAAGCTGTCAGTGCTATTGGGAGGCATACCAGATAATGTGCTGGTGAGAATGCATGTACATTGAATGTATATATTCTAGAATTCAAGAGTAATGATGCAAAATAAACGAAATCTTCACCAAAATTCTTCTAAATCGTTAAGATATAATGAAACATGATTTTCATTTTGTTTTTAGTCTGAGACCTCTGAAGATCCAACCTACACATTTGTCACTATACTCAATTGGCACTGTATACTTTCTCCACATCTGAGTTCTCATCCATCTCCATTGTCTTACACTTCTTGCACACAAACTGGTTATCCTCGTTCTCAACCTACCAATAATTCCAATGCACATCTTGTGAACCATATGCTTACATGTTCCACAAAAGACTGAATTGCACCCGACATGCATTTAAAGCCATGATGACAACTGTGCTAATACTACTCACTACAGAGCCCAACTTAGATTTAGGGGCGACAAATAATTATGAATATTTGTTTGTATATACATACGTATACATTTCATCCTTTCAGGAATCGTCAGTGTAGAAATGATTATTCATATATATATATATATATATATATATATATATATATATATATATATATATATAACATTGCTGCTTGATTCTGCACCCCGGGCATTGCCGGGTAGCTCTGCTACTATTATATATATATATTAAGTCTGCAATATCTTGGATTTAGTTAGTTTCTCTGGGAATTTAAACTGCATTTTACTTTTATTTCTTTTTTTTTGTTTAAAATGACTCAAAGCTTCTTTAGACTATATATATATATATATAATAGTAGCAGAGCTACCCGGCGATGCCCAGGTGCAGAATCAAAAATCAATGTTTTTATACTCAATTGGTTGGCAGATTAAGTTATCACTTTGATCACTGTTCTCACATCACTTGCTTTTATACTCTTAAAAACTCTTATTACCTAATATTTGCAATAGTGGAGGTAGTGCACATATGAAAAGTAGATTACAATCTCATAGCTTGTTCTATGTACAGGTGGGGGGACTTTTTATACATGACAATATATATATATATTTAAATGATAATGGCGGACAGTGACGGGCACTGGCGGACAGTGTCTACTAAAATGTAAAATCTAATAAATGCTGACTCATTTCCTGTCATTTATAGGGCAGACAGTGGCAGACACTGGCGGGCACTAATGACAGTGGCGGACACTGGCAGATAGTGTCCACTAAAATGTAAAATCTAATAAATGCTGACTCATTTCCTGTTTTGTAGTATGAGTTGGAGATTTCTTTATAGGGCTGACGTGGTGAACACTGGCGGTCACTGGCGGGCACTGGCGGACAGTGTCCACTAAAATGTAAGATCTAAAAATGTTGACTCATTTCCTGTTTTGAATCATGAGTTGGCGATTTCTTTATAGGGCGGACAGTGGCGGAGACTGGCGGGCACTGGCGGACAGTGGCGGACACTGGCGGACACTGGCAGGCAGTATCCACTAAAATGTAAAATCTAATAAATGCTGACTTATTTCCTGTTTTGAAGCATGAGTTGGGGATTTCTTTATAGGCCTGACAGTGGCGGACAGTGGCGGACAGTGCCTGGCATTGGCGGACACTGGCGGGCACTGGCGGACACTGGCAGGCAGTTTCCACTAAAATGTAAAATCTAATAAATGCTGACTCATTTCCTGTTTTGAAGTATAGGTTGGAGATTTCTTTATAGGGCTTACAGTGGCGGACAATGGAGCCAATGGCGGTACCTGGCAGGCAGTGTCCAATAAAATGCAAGATCTAAAAAATGCTGACTCATTTCCTGTTTTAAATCATGAGTTGGCTGACGGTTGCGGACAGTGGCGGGCACTGGCGGACAGTGGCGGACACTGGCAGGCAGTGTCCACTAAAATGTAAAATCTAATAAATGTTGACTCATTTCCTGTTTTTAATCATGAGGTGGCGATTTCTTTATAGGGCGAACAGTGGCGGAAAATGGCGGACACTGGCGGACACTGGCGGGCACTGGCGGGCAGTGTCCACTAAAATGTAAGATCTAAAAATGTTGACTCATTTCCTGTTTTGAATCATGTGTTGGCGATTTCTTTATAGGGCAGACAGTGGCGGAGACTGGCGGGCACTGGCGGAGACTGGCGGACACTGGCGGACACTGGCAGGCAGTATCCAATAAAATGTAAGATCTAAAAAATGCTGACTCATTTCCTGTTTTAAATCATGAGTTGGCTGACGGTTGCAGACAGTGGCGGGCACTGGCGGGCACTGGCGGGCAGTGTCAACTAAAATGTAAAATCTAATAAATGCTGACTCATTTCCTGTTTTGAAGTATGAATTGGCGATTTCTTTATAGGGGTGACGGTGACGGACACTGGCAGGCACTGGCAGGCACTGGCGGGCAGGGTCCACTAAAATGTAAAATCTAAAAAATGCTGACTCATTTCCTGTTTTAAATCATGAGTTGGCGATTTCTATATTGGGTTGACGGTTGCGGACAGTAGCGGGCACTGGCGGACAGTGTCCACTAAAAGAAATGCTGACTCATTTCCTGCTTTGAATTATGAGTTAGCTAAGTAAAGCCTGGGTTAGTCACCCTCCTCCTTCCTTGAATTATCATATTAGAATTTTGAATTCCCCCTCCACACTGCATTCTCCCTATGATGACATTTCCAGTGGAATTTGAGGAAATGACTTGCAGTTTTTTTTTTTCGGGAATGAATTACAAAAGACAACATGATATAATTGTAAATTAATACATAATTAAATTGAAATTAAGCTAAAAATAGCTGAAATAATCGACCCCCCTTAGGAGTGAATTTAGAGATTCGTGAATACGCCCATTAACTTTCTCTGTGAATTTTACATTACACTTTTAGATTCGCTAATTTTTTTTTATAGGGCACACACACACACACACACACACACACACATACATATAGACATTGGGTTTTATATAGATATATATGAATGTGTGTGCAGGTGTGTGTGTGTGTGCATAAGCGTGTATGCACACACGTGTATGTGTGTATGGGTTTATGTTTTTTGTTTCATTTTACTTCAGTTGAAGTTTTCAGAAATGAAGAGGTCCCTTCCTCGGGCTAACACTCGATCTCTATATGAGATCCATAGATATTTGAGTGTTCCATTAAAGTCCTCCGTTATCTCTCAAACGTTGAGTTTGTAAAGCAGTGAAGAACACTAATTTTCTTCTCCCCAATTGACCAGTGAAGTATGTTATAGTTTATTTTTATTGGTCGTACCGGATTCCAGGACAAGAATTCATCTAGTCTGGTGGAGTATCCAGCTTAGTGCTGTTACTTGAGGCAGCATCACTTGGATAACGTTCACAATTCATCGTATAAGCCAATATGTGGTAGCCATACTGAGCTGATCATATTTGGGCTGCGAACACTATGTTATTTTGAATATTTGGTCAGGGTTCACTTGTAGGGGGAAGTACCCTCATGTCAGATTATCCTGACCAACCCTTGTACAGAGAGACCGAAGACACTCGATGATGGTGTCTGGTAGGTAATTCAAACTTTTTTTTTTTCTCTTTTTTTTCTTATCTTTCCGTTTTTGCTGGAGATGGGGCATCCTACCAGATGTAGACATTCACCGGCTATTTCAGACAGTCCAGCCTAGAGATCTTTTTAAGATTCTAACCGTCCCTTTAAGTGCAATTGTTTGTATTTTTCTTGCACTCGGTTCACCGGGTATACTCGCCAGATAGCTTTTGAAATTCTTTTTCATTAGTCCTGTTGCTCCTATAATTACTGGGATGATGGAGATTTTCCTAAGATTCCAGTTTCTTTTCATGTCGTACATAAGACCTTGGTATTTCGTAATCTTTTCCCTTTCAGCTCTGTTTAATCCTGCATCATTAGGGACACTGACTTCAACCAGGGTTGCTACTTTCTCCCATTTTGTCCCATATTACGATGTCAGGTTTAACAGCTCCGTTGGATGTGCATGTGTGTGTTAAGTCAACCCTTATTTTTTGTTTCCAACCCGGATGGAAATGGCACAATCAGCTGATGTTTATTCTCAATTTCTTTTATTACCCCCCCCCCTCCCTCTCTCTCTCTCTTTCTCTTTCTCTCTCTCTCTCCCTCTCTCTCTCTTTCTCTCTCTCTCTTTCTCCCCCTCCCTCTCTCTCTTTCTCTCTCTCTATCTCTCTCTCTTTCTCTCTCTCTCTTTCTCTCTCTCTCTCTTTCTCTCTCTCTCTCTCTTTTTCTCTCTCTCTTTCTCTCTCTCTCTTTCTCCCCCTCCCTCTCTCTCTCTCTTTCTCTCTCTCTCTCTCTGTTTTGCATTTATCCGTATTGCATATATATTTTCATAGCGAAATATGTGTTTACCTTGACAGCCCAACCAATACACATGCACACACGAACGCTTGAGCACAAAGTGACCAATCAGTTCCAGAATATTCGATAGATTTCTTTCATATGGATTGAAAACTTACACAAAGAAAAACAGATCGACAAAAATGAAGGACAACACAAACCCTAACCCTACCCCTAACCCTAACCCTAACCCATGTCGAAAGGATCGCCAAAAAAGCAACTACCTAAAAATATGAACAGCCATTAAACGAAATAAGGACATGCAAATTATGTGTGATGAAAAACAAGAGAAATTGAGAGAGTTTTAGCATTATTATGCTTTAGATAATACAAATAAACAGATAAAACTTTTACGTATCATACAGAAATGGATACAAGTTTTCGTATAACACAACTTCTTTATTTCAGAATTTTGCACAAATCCATAAAGAAATGAGTTCTTTAATACAACCGAGGTGCTTGTAGAAGTCCAGGTTTTCCTTTGGCTTACCAACACAACTGAACCATAATACTTGACTTTTGCTTCTAAATTTTAATTTAAGCCAAAAATTGTTTTCTATTCACTTGATAATCACTTTTCACAAAATGTCAGCATTTTTTTTTAATCTGTTAATAATAAATTAAAAATTTTGATTGAGTTTAGACTTTCGTGGCCCTTTGAAATTTGAAAGTTATTTTGAAGCCTTTAAACCAGGCTTATGGATTTGGAGTCGGAGGGTTTAGTATTGAATATTAGAACTTTAAAATAAGAAGTTGGAGTTGGATATTTTGGAATGCTAAGAATCTGAGTTAATATTTTTGGAACCTGAGGAATCGGAGTCGGACCTTATACCTTCTGACTCCACAACCATGTTTTAAACTTGCGAAAACTTTAATCAATGTAAAAATGTTATAGGCCAGATGCCTTTCCTGATGTCAACTCAGGGAAATACGTGCAGAACAGGAGACTTTGTTGGTTTGACCACATTAACAGTAGTGAGTTAGTAGATGTAGAACAGTTGAGCTAACAGGGTCAATTGGCAGAGGAAGTCAAGGAAAACATGGAAATTAGGATAGATTTGAGCGAAAGAGAGATAAATAAAGACCTGGCCAGTGTTAGGCTGTTTTTTTAAATCAATTTCTAAAAGCCGTCCAACACATGCCTTCATGTAAAACAGACGTTAAACCAAATATGATGCAGAGAGTTCTTGGGTTAGTAGACGTAGAACAGTTGAGGCAGCAAGGTTCAGTTCACAGGGTTGGAAGTTATATGATGAATGGACTTGAGAGAAAGATGGATAAATAAGGACCTGGCCAGAGATAGGTTAGTTTGGATGTTAACTTCTAGAAAAGTTGAGCTAGCATGGTCAGTTGGCAGAGGAAGGCCAAGGAAAACATGGGAGGAAGTAATAAGGATGTATTTGAGAGAAAGACCTGGTCAGAGATAGGTTAGTTTTGAAGTCAATTTTTAAAAGCCGTCCAACACATGTCAGTATGTAAAACGGACGTTAAACTGCTGCTGCTGCTGCTGATGATGATGATGATGATGATGATGCTGCTGCTGCTGATGATGATGATGATGATGATGATGATGATGATGAAGAAGAAGAAGAAGAAGAAGAAGAAGAAGAAGAAGAAGAAGAAGAAGAAGAAGAAGAAGAAAGTATAAATCCCTTAAGTGAGAAGTAATCAAATTATTAAAAAAATAAGGCTAAAAATATCACATAAAAAAAATATTTTTTTTATAAAAGAAATGTGAATATTTTTTGCCAGTTTTTTCTTCAGAGATTTCATTCTGTACGTTTCATGCTGATATTGATTACACAGACGGTCATCAATTCCAATTCGCTTGAAATACTTATGTGGTCCCAAGAGAACGGCAATTACTTGTGTGGGAAAATATCAATTTGTTTGTTTTTTTCTTTAGAATTTGGATTTAAATTGTCTGATATTTCGGTTGCAGATTTAAAGGCAAAGATTAAAAGTTTATTTGAAATTTAACATAATTAAACAAAAGTCTAAAGCAACTGGTCCCGACGACATTCAAGTCAAGAAACTTCAACCAGAAAAAGCTCCTATCCTTACAAAACTGTTCAAATGTGCAATCGTTACTTTAACAAGAAATGCTTTCCATTAGTTTTTAAAAAAGTGCATTTCTTTCAAAATAGCTAAGTATGTATTCAAAGTAAAATAAAGTACATACTTAGCCATTTTGAAAATTTATTTTACTTTGAATCATCATCATCATCATCATCATCATCATCATCATCATCAGTCATTTGATTATCGTACATAGTTGGGGGCAATGTCCACACCAGTGCCCCCCCCCCTTCAGACAGCTGGCTAGCTGCATGCATGGCAGTACTCACCGCAGATCTCCACTTCTGTCAATCCTGAGAGTCAGCGTTTAAGAGCCTCCAGTCTCTGCGGTCTCTCTCTGTCAGCTCCCTCCAAGACAACTTTGGCTGACCAATTCCGCGCCTACCAGAGACTTTTAGTTTTACTGCACGGTTGATCGTATTGCTAGATCTGTCCACGTAGCCATACCAGCGGAGTCTCCTCTCCCTCAAGACCAAGTTTCCCCAGCAATTCACTTGTCTGCACGGACATATCTATTTTTTTGGAATATTTGGACTACTGTTCTCATCCTCGATGTTATTCTCATAACGTTTCGGCCGATGTAACCTCCGACCTTCTCCAGTTGCGTTTTGTCGAACTCGGGAATTTATATGGAATTTCGATCTATTTGCTCTCGTGTCGTCAGCCATGACCGTGTAGAAGTCTTAAGTAATTCTTAACTTCTTAGTATCACTTGTATTGAGGAATTAACCTTCAATCTCTAGAAGACTGTCACTTAGAACTGATTAATACTTACCACTTTTATCCGTTGCGCCATGGGTCCATGCAGACAATTCTCTGTTTGTAATTTTTTAACTCATCTCACAAGAATAGATAGTTTCCCTCTTCCCTCCATATGTGGTCAGCCATACAAGACTTTCAATATCTCCACGTATGTCTGGTGTCCTTCTCGCCTTACTTTTAGTTAATGCAATGTCTCACCTAATAAATGTTCAAAACGGCAAAGTATGTATATAGACGCTTGGTCTTCGCATGGACTGTAAGACCAACTCCTAGAATATTTTGTAATAAAAGAATCGTCAAATGAAAAGAAAAGAAAAGCCCTTTTATAAACAACAACGATATGTATTTATTTAAGTGACCTACACCGTTGGGTGTAGGTTTCCGAAAGTTAAGACAGTGTCACAGTGAAGGAAGTAATAAAGTAAAGAAGTTTGGATGCCAAAAGTATTTTTTAGAGCGGTATATCTTCAAGTGAAGATAACCTCGCTCGGCTGTCCCATGGATGGAGGCAGGAGAGAAGGCGTCTTTCTTTGTTGTTGTGGCTGTTATGTTAATCCCAAAGGGGCTAGAAGTAGTCCTTTAAATTAGTACGCCATGGAGGCTGGTTGTTTATCGTGCGAAGCAACAACCTTACAGGGGCTGCTTTCCGAGAAGAAAGAATTTTTTAAGTTTATGACTGCTACATACTAACACTTTCACTTTTGTATCTTGGTCTTAGCAGAGACTGTAAGACCAACTCCTAGAATATTTGGTAATAAAAGAACTAGACTAATGTCAATAATGGCACTATGTAAACAGATTGCGAATACAAAAGAAAACTTTTAGAAAATTCTAAAGAGGCAGATTTTGTTTTAAAGCACGTGGCGAAGCTCTCTGGATTATGTACATAAGTCGAGTCAAGTGAAGTGTGTGTGTACACCCATACCGATCTAAGCCGAGATTAATAAGTACATAGATTGAGAAGTATGAGTTGAATTTTTATCTGAAATGTTTGCGAGACGTGAAGTTGACTAATGGCAATGATGACATTATGTAAACAGATTGAGAATACAGAAGAAAACTTTTGGGAAATTCTTTCAAACATTTCGTGCTTTTCATTTGGAATCAAAAAAAGAATGGGGGGGGGAGGAATTCTTTTTTTTTTTTTCAGTTTTATTGAAAAGTCTCTGAAAAGAAATCTCGCCTCTTTGCAGAACGTGTTACAAATATTTTAACAACCATAAAGTGGTTCACATTACCTGTTTTTTAAACAAATTCGGTTTATTTTTCTTTCATCTTTTTTATTTTTATTTATTCAACCACCAAACACTGAAACACGAATTTTAAAGTAAAATAAACATTTCTAAGTGTTTTTACTTTCCAACCCAAAACACAAACATACAAACATTGTCTCTTCCGGAAAATGGTGGTGGTGTGGTGGATAGAAATAAGTATTGCATGATTTGGTGTGCTGTGTTGGCAACCTTCACGTGGTCCCTCTTATGAGTAGCTGATTTACTCCTCTCCAGGAGTTAGGCACAAGGCCAGTTTTTATCTTACTCCCACAAGTAAGATGTGACCCAAGGTCGGGTCGGGAAAGTGGGGTTTAAAAATTGCCTGGGCAGTCCCATCGGCATTCCCCGGTAGGGGCGTCTCAGACAGTAAGCAATAAACTTACTCCTCCGCAAAGAGGGGAGGCAAAGCCTGGGCGGGTGGACCTCCTAGAACTGCACAGGACAGACCCATAGACTGGCGTAAATAAAGCCCCGAAGGCCAAGACAATACCAGTCTATGGGGTGCAGTATCCATCGGAACAGATACTACACTTTGATCTTAGCCAAAAGGCCCTCTCTCATGAGTAGCTGATTCTAAAATAATGAATCTGAAAAACTAATGCTAACATTAAAGAGCTGAAAAATAAAACAGCTGATAAAAATCATCATAATCATCATCATCATCATCATCATCATCATCATCATCATCATCGTCATCATCATCGTCATCATCATGATCGTCATCATGATCGTCATCATCGTCATCATCATCATCATCATCATCATCATCATCATCATCATCATCATCATCATCATTGTCGTCGTGATTGTCGTCGTCGTCGTTGTTTTAACGTCCATTCTACATTCTTCCAAAGGTAAAAAAACATTGCATCATCTCAATATGTTTCTGAATTTTTTAGATGAGGATTGATAATTAGTATTATTTGAATTGTTTGGACTACTGTTCTCATCTTGGGTGTTATTTTCACACTTGACTTGACTTGACTTATGTACATACTCCAGAGAGCTTCACCACATTCTTTAAAACAAAATTCCGCCTCTTTAGAATTTTCTAAAAGTTTTCTTTTGTCTTCTCAATCTGTTAACATAGTGCCATTATTGACATTAGTCTCGCAAACATTTCAGATAAAAATTCAACTCAAAATTGTCCATACACTAATTAATCCCTGCTTATATTATTTTTTAAATTATGTATTGTTAGATCATAGATAGTTTTATATCCATATTTCTTTCCAAATATGATCTAAGGTTAAGATCGGATTCTAACTTTCCCTGATGAGATCTCAGTTTATAATAACTGTTGATCGATAACATCGACATGCCAGTGTCGCAGATTTTGTACATGTCTGTGTAAATAAAAATAATCATATATAAAAGCTCTATTTGATATTGAGCACTTTTTATAAACTCGGTTTAAATTCTTTGGATTACTACCCTGTGGATGTTTTACCTGGATTATTATTACTATTTCTATTATATATATATATATATATATATATATATAAAATATTTGTTGTTGTTTATTATCTATGTACGTATACGTTTCGTCCCTTTTCAATCAGGACTCATCAGCATAGAGATATGACTATTCACTACCGGTCGTACGATTCGAAACCCTGGGTTACAAGTATTTTTCAACTCACATCCAACGTTGTTAACCGCGCGCCCAATATTTGAATAGCCGATAAACAATGATAATTTAACACATATAAAAGCGGCTTGATGTCGAGGCATTCTACTTCTATTAAAGAAGGAATGATGCATATAAAGCAAGTGACGTCATGCTGTGTTTGTACTACCATTAAGAGTGCTCTACTTATTTTACGATGGGCGACAAATATAAAATATTTGTTGTTGTTTATTATCTATGTACGTATACGTTTCGTCCCTTTTGAATCAGGACTCATCAGCATAGAGATATGACTATTCACTACCGGTCGTACGATTCGATACCCTGGATTACAAGTATTTTTCAACTCACATCCAACGTCGTTAACCGCGCGCCCAATATTTGAATAGCCGATAAACAATGATAATTTAACACATATAAAAGCGGCTTGATGTCGAGGCATTCTACTTCTATTAAAGAAGGAATGATGCATATAAAGCAAGTGACGTCATGCTGTGTTTGTACTACCATTAAGAGTGCTCTACTTATTTTACGAGGAGCGACAAATATAAAATATTTGTTGTTGTTTATTATCTATGTACGTATACGTTTCGTCCCTTTTCAATCAGGACTTATCAGCATAGAGATATGACTATTCACTACCGGTCGTACGATTCGAAACCCTGGGTTACAAGTATTTTTCAACTCACATCCAACGTCGTTAACCGCGCGCCCAATATTTGAATAGCCGATAAACAATGATAATTTAACACATATAAAAGCGGCTTGATGTTGAGGCATTCTACTTCTATTAAAGAAGGAATGATGCATATAAAGCAAGTGACGTCATGCTGTGTTTGTACTACCATTAAGAGTGCTCTACTTATTTTACGAGGAGCGACAAATATAAAATATTTGTTGTTGTTTATTATCTATGTACGTATACGTTTCGTCCCTTTTCAATCAGGACTTATCAGCATAGAGATATGACTATTCACTACCGGTCGTACGATTCGAAACCCTGGGTTACAAGTATTTTTCAACTCACATCCAACGTCGTTAACCGCGCGCCCAATATTTGAATAGCCGATAAACAATGATAATTTAACACATATAAAAGCGGCTTGATGTTGAGGCATTCTACTTCTATTAAAGAAGGAATGATGCATATAAAGCAAGTGACGTCATGCTGTGTTTGTACTACCATTAAGAGTGCTCTACTTATTTTACGAGGAGCGACAAATATAAAATATTTGTTGTTGTTTATTATCTATGTACGTATACGTTTCGTCCCTTTTGAATCAGGACTCATCAGCATAGAGATATGACTATTCACTACCGGTCGTACGATTCGATACCCTGGATTACAAGTATTTTTCAACTCACATCCAACGTCGTTAACCGCGCGCCCAATATTTGAATAGCCGATAAACAATGATAATTTAACACATATAAAAGCGGCTTGATGTCGAGGCATTCTACTTCTATTAAAGAAGGAATGATGCATATAAAGCAAGTGACGTCATGCTGTGTTTGTACTACCATTAAGAGTGCTCTACTTATTTTACGAGGAGCGACAAATATAAAATATTTGTTGTTGTTTATTATCTATGTACGTATACGTTTCGTCCCTTTTCAATCAGGACTCATCAGCATAGAGATATGACTATTTCCTACTGGTCGTACGATTCGAAACCCTGGATTACAAGTATTTTTCAACTCACATCCAACGTCGTTAACCGTTATATATATATATATATATATATATATATATATATAGAATAGAGTTTTGGAAAAAACAAGAAACGTTACATTTTTTTATATATTTATTAAATGAGTAAAATCAGTTTTCATAAATATATGTCTCTGAGACTTTCGCCGTAAGACAGCCTTAACGAAGAGTTATTTACTTTCTTTCTTTCTTTTTTCTTTCTCATTTTGCTGGTGTTAAAATCGCAAGTAAATCCACACGTGGTTCCAAGAGGATAAGTTTCGTTTGATTTCATTGACGATTTTGAAAAAAGTGAAAAAAAAATTTGTATGTGTGTATTGATGCAGTTACGCTTATATGAATAGGGAGGGGGGACACATCCTTAAGAAAACGTTTTTTGAATTCTATTATAGAATTTTATTATTTAATAAATATATATATATATATATATATATATATATATATATATATATATATATATATATATATATATATAACGTTTCTTGTTTTTTTTCAAAATTCTATAATACAATTCAAAAAACGTTTTCTTAAACGTTATATATATAGTAAGTTATGAAAATATATTTATCGCAATCAAGCTACACAGAGGCTCCCGCGTTTCATCCCCGGGGGAAATCTTCAGGCTAAAATGCATGGAGTTAGTTTAGCAGGGTGTTTTTATATACACGGTTAGCTAGTTAACCAATCAGATTCTTTGTTGTTCTCTTAGCCAATCGTTGCATTGGATGGCTTTTAGAAATTTGCTTCCAGGTTGTTATTGATCTCTCTTTCTCTTAATTCACGTCTGTTTTGTTACCTTGGTATCAACAAGGAAACAGAACTTTTGAAAAACCTCAACAGCTTCGTGATCCAGTTCCCATCCATGCCTATAATACATCAAGAAACTTTGCCATAAGATTTTATTGTCGGTTACTGCTATCAAGATCAAAAGATCGGCTTCAACGTGAGCCAAATAGCGATTTTCTACGATAAACAGAACCGAAGTTATCGGCAAAGTTTGACTTTCAGCTTTTCCTTGATTTTGACCTTTGACCTAGATATCCCAAAGTAAATCACTTAAGTTAAACCATGACCGATATTTTGACCAAAGTTTGGTGACAATTGGTCAAGCGATGTGGACGCTAGTCTGTACACAAGAATACTGACAAACTAACAAACTTGACCGAAAACATTCTTCAAACATTTCTGGCTCTTTTCATATCTTTTCATATCGATCGACTAAAAACAAGATTTGACTGCGACACTTCCGAACAAGCCGATAGTTTCCAGGATTGATTAAACCGAGCACAAAACCAAACAAAAATACGGTGGGCAAGGAAAAATACAAGTTGTTCTTTTCAATTTAGAATTCGGTAACCCTAACCCTAACCCTAACCCTAACCCTGACCCTAACCACCCTTCCAATGCTTCTATAAGGAAAACTTTTGTGGAATCTAATTTGTACCCGCATGTGCGTAAAGTTTTTCGAGCCTAGAAGGGCGAAAATAAGTATGAGGCTTATAGGTTAAAGAAAACAAATCTACTTGGCACAGCTTCTGGTTATGAAATCGGAAATTCACGAGCAGTGTTTATCAAAAAACATTTTTGATTTCACTAGTTTTTAAACATTTCGTTAAGAGAGTTAACCAAATTTGTTTACCACTAACCCTCCGACCGAGTGGCAAGGTTATAAAACCACACATAATCGCCTAAAAAAGTAGTACGCCCTTCTCCCCAAACAAAAAAGTTTGATTTGGTTATTCGCAAAAGGTAAAAAGTAAAAATGTTCTTATTGTATAAACCAGTTTGATTTTCTTTTGCTTTAATAATTTTTAAAAATGGTGGAAACAAATTATTAATTGGCCTCCCCTCCCCCCCCCCCCCGCAAAAAAACATCTGACCTAAAATATAATGGGTAACTATTTTTCGATAAACACCGCTTGTCAATTTTCGATTTTAAAACCAGAAGCCGTCACAAAGTAGACGTTTTCTCTTTAACCGACTGATTTAATTGCATTAAAGTTGGCGGTTATTTTACAGATAGACCTGGTCAGTCTTCGTTGAGTTTGTCTTTGATATAAAAAGTGGTGGGAATTAATAGTCTGCAACAGTATCAACCTTTCAAAAATAATGGGATAGATCTATTTAGAAATAATGGTAAAACAACACGGAATCGGAAGAATTTGGGGAAGTTTCAGCTAAAATAGTTAACAGAATTTAATACTTTATTAATAGTGCAAATCTATGACTAATGGAGATTTGGTATCTGTCTGTCTGAAGCCGAAACTATACTATTACTTCTATTACTAATGGAGATTTGGTATCTGTCTGTCTGAAGCCGAAACTATACTATTACTTCTATTACTAATGGAGATTTGGTATCTGTCTGTCTGAAGCCGAAACTATACTATTACTTCTATTACTAATGGAGATTTGGTATCTGTCTGAAGCCGAAACTATACTATTACTTCTATTAATTGTACTATTGTACTTTTATTACTAATGGAGATTTGGTATCTGTCTGTCTGAAGTACAAAACTATACTATTACTTCTATTAATTTTACTACATGGACTGCGGCACCGTGGGAGAAGGGGGGGGGGGGCTCAAGCCCCCTCACTTTTTGACTTGAGCCCCCCACTTTACGGTCATCAATAATTAAGTTGATATGCATGTGTTTAACCGGGCGCCCACACTTTTTAGGAGAACCCACCCCCCACACTTTTATAACTGTCCCGCTGGCCCTGTACTATATTATTAGTTATGATCGCTCTCTTTTTGTAACTACTTATTTTGTAGCTCCTATATATACCCATTCCAAAATTTCCCCAAACATTAAACGTCTTTCAAATTTACATAATTAATTTGTTTGAAAGCTTCTAATAAATCAATAGTCGCAAATATACACTCATGATTTTTTTTTTTCAGATTTCCAGATTTATTTACAATATTTTCCTCGATTTTTTTGTTTTACATTTTACGCTGCAAAGGGTAAATTTTGTTTAAAAACTGTGTTTTTATTATTCTGTGTTTTATTTATTAAGATGATTTTCTATCTTTTTTTTGTAAAAAAAACAAAACAAACACGTTTTACTGAGCAATTAAATAAAACAACTAGCAAAAATATGCGACCAAAGGGAGTGTCTGTAAAGAATCATTCTTTGTAAGAGTTGAATTGAGAACTCTCTATCCAGGTTTCTTCATTATAAATCTGGCCTATATCAAAGTTGCCCCTTATGCTTTAGTAGCTAGATGCCTTTTTTTTTTTAATAAATAAAAGTAAAAACAAAATAAAAATGAATACAAATTAATGTCCTAGGTGCCACTTGTCCTTGAGTGGCCTTTGGGCCTTGATAAATGGTTAGGGTGACTTTAGTAAAAATTGGTATACCAGCAGCATTTCTACAATGAGATCTTTTGGCAAGAGAGATATTTCTACATCTTGTAATGTCTTTCCTCAAAAATAAAGTCTGGCATCTTAAAAGATGCATCTACGATTTGATGATTTTGGGTTAATGAAGTATTCTTACACTTGGGGTGTTAAGTTATCTCCCTTATATTGAGATATAAGAGTTCTATTCCTTGGGTGTAAGTTTCTTAGAGTGATTTCCCTTGTTTAGTGTTTATTGTCTGGGAAAACAAAGATGGTGATTTGGACAAACGGGCGTGTGTTCATGACTGGATTTATGTTATGAACAAACTAACAGAGGGCGCAGTTAGTTCGTATGACAAGGCCTTATACAAAAGTTGTATCAAAGTGAATCACTTATAGGAATTATATAAATGGTTAGTTATGTCGATAATTTTCCCTTCTATGGTAACCATTTTTTTTTCAAGAACAGACCATAGAAAAACTTTTAAATTCTTTTTAAAGTAAGCATGCATGAAAATGAATCATTTAAGTATCTAGGCTTGGAAGGTATGCAAACCACACAAGGAGTGTAAAAAAACAAAAAAAAAACAAGAATTATATATTTCCATAATAACACCAATTAGCATAGCTAAAAGCCGTACCACAGGAAAAACAGACGACTAAAGAAGAGAAAGCTAATTTAAAACCAAAGATGGGGAGGTAGTGTTGCCACATCTGGGGAGGTGCTGCTCAGCGCACCCTGTCATGCCTTGATAGAGTGCAAAACCAACTCCGAAATCTAGTGGGGGATGTCCTCTTCTCTTTTCTACAGCCACTTTCTCAGAGAAGAGAGGTTGATAGTCTTTCTCTACTCCATTTTTATTTTCATGGTAAGTGCTCGGCTGAGCTCCCATCTATGGTCCCACTCTGTAAAACATTCACAACAAAAACTCATCTAGCTACAACCACTGTAAATAATTTTCTTTTCTCCCTTTGTGTACCTAAAACTAAACAGAACTTCCATGAGCAACGTTTCTTTTTAAGAACTGCCCGTCTGTGGAACACAGTACCACGAATCTGCTTTCCAACTGACTACAACATGGTCGTTTTTAAGTTCAATGTTAACAAGTTTTTGTTGCGCCGTTCTTTTTAAATAATCAAATTTTGCACAGTTTTTGCCCACGTCATGTTAGGATGAGCGACCATCGAGGACAACCTGGATCTTTCTTTTGGTTTAGAAGGTTCTAATTATATTAAATATTCGTCCAGTAATACCATATGACTGAATTTTTATGAGAAGCCCTTTATGCCAGATCTTGTCAAAGGCTTTGGATATGTCAAGCGCTACTGCCCTAGCTTCACCTGCCTTTTCCAGTGTATGGTATATGCGATGACCATTAAGATATCTGCAGTAGACTGTGCTTGATTAAATCCATACTGATGGCCAGAAAGAAGTTTAGCATTGCTAAATTGATTAAGGATTCAAAGATTTTAGCGAAAAGTGGAAGTAGTCAGTTCTAGCTCCAGAATTCTTGAAAACTGATACCACAGAAGCAATTTTCCAGCCATTTTCTAGAAATCGCGAGTACCTAGTTTCTATGACTGAATACGTTTTCTGGTTATCTATGTATACCTTCTCTTTGCTTCATCTATCACTGCCATACAATTTTTTCTTGATGCTATAAATTTCTGTCTAGTTTACTTGTGGCGGACGAATGTGTGGAATGCTTGCTGTCTCTGTGCAACAGCAGCTGCACATTTCGAGATGAACCATTGTGGAGAGTGGGGTTTGCTGTAGACATTTGCTTCAATGCCTGCTTTGATCCATTCAGTTCCCTCATTTGCGCACTAGTCAGCAAAGAGAGAAAAAGTTTCACTTCATGGGGTGTCACTGATGTGATCTCTGATGGATTCCCAATCAGCCTGCTTGTAGCATCTCATCAGCTTTGGGACCAAGATTTTAGGGTGATATCAATCATTACCATAACAGGCTATTGCCATTTGTCACATAAGCCTCGACATTGAGGTCAAGAACAGTTCGAGAAGTGAGGCTTGCTGGTCCACACGGTCACGGAGGCTGGTTGGGAAAGTGACAGTCTGTGGGAGGGAGTGCACTATAGAGAAACTACATGTGGAGTTACCAGCTGTGTCTGTATAGCTGGAGAATCCAAGCAAGTCATGGTGATGTGCATTAAAACCTCCAAATACATGTATTTAGGCATTCGAGTCAAGTGAGGGTACCATATTTATGTTTTCAGAGACAGAGTTAAGCAGGGTACAGTCCTGGGTCGAAGGAGAATGGTAAAAGAAATATAAGTAACTAACGCTGTGCTGTAAGGTTAATCTAAAGCACATGTAGGCTTGGTCATCTGATCTTAGCCTATGTTCTCTAGTCCAGGGGAGGGTGTTCTGAACATAAACTTCTAGCCCATGTATATGTTTATCAGAGTCTTTACGGTCAAGTGAGAGGTATTTAGTCATGTCAAAATGATTTGAGGAGATTGAGGATTTTAGGTTTGTTTCTCTTAGTGCTAGGATATCCGGGGAGTTTACTAGGAGAAATGTTTCTACGCTGTTGATGTTGGTTCTAAGTCCCTGGACATTTGTGAATGTTAACCTCAATGATTTTGGTGGATGTCTGGTTTAGGTTTGTTTCTTTTTCTTTGTATTGCTATTTTTGTTTTAGATAGAGTGGGGAGGGTAAAGTAAGTCCTTGTTTGGTGGCAATAAGTTCACGCATCCAGACCATTAGTTGAGACTTGATCCATGGGGGGTTTGGCCTCGGGAAAGCCCATCGGGGATAACTGTAGGGTCCCTTTCTATGTGCGACATTGCATGTACTGTTAACTACGATATTATACAACTGTTGATTGAGCAACCGTCTTAAGCATCCTGCACTATTTGGAAACAAACCAGACAAGCTGTCTAACCTGTACCCTTAACCCGTCAGTACAAGAGCGACCCAGACTAGTCATGTGAGAATTTGTGACAAAAACTTTCCTCAAGTTGCCAAAATAGAGACGGCATTCATTGACCTAGTCAGGAAACAAGGCCAAGCACTGGGTGTCTTTGAGGTGTCTCTGTCCTAGTACCTCTGTGCCTGGCTAATAGACAAAGAAGGAATGCAAAGGCCGGGCGATAGGCAGAGCTCATCTATGCCTTAAACAATTTTAGATATTGCAATCCTGATATTTTGTTTGAGACTCCAGGAAGGTTGCCGATCAGGACTAAAGAGACCTCCTTCATCCTTTGCTGCCAAGACGTGAGTAGCACAGCTTTTATATCAGAGTTTTCCTTCCCCTAGATCGATGGCCTGATAAGGTCTACAGGTCTATCACACCGAGAGGGGTAATCCTGCACCCGTGTACTAGTCAGGTATTTCAGCATCCCTGCAGGAGAAAAAAAAATTCAATATACATGCATATATATATATATATATATATATATATATATATATATATATATACATGTAGATAGAATAAGTCACCTCCCAGAGATAACAGAAAATTGAAGATTGATTCCCTTCTCATAAGTAATAGCTACTGAAGATACATTTCACCGGTCAGTAAGGTAGGTGAGAGGGCTAATCTACTTTTGTATAAGTCAGAAGAAATAACACTTAGCTATGATGTCACAGAAGGAGAAAAAAGAAAATACGTAAAAGAAAGAAAGATATGAATGAAAAAATAATTGAAATGAAAACAAAGATCACAAGAATGAATAATTTAGAAACAAAGAGCAGAAAAAAGAAAAACTTTTACCTTAGATAAGTTTTGAAATGCCGGGAGATCAGGGAGGAGGGAGAGAGAGGGAGAGAGAGAGAGAGAGAGAGAGAGAGAGAGAGAGAGAGAAACACCGTGGAATTTCCACTGAGTCCTGCTAGTAATCTGCAAACACACAAAATAAGCTTTGGGATTTCTTAATTTGCATATTTATTTGATAAACAACTTCGAATAAATTAACATTCGGTAATATACATTTTTAATTTGCATTGTCATATTTTCTTATATATACGCAATAATTTAATCGATAGTACAACGTTTGATGTCGCTGTCATGCTGAGAACAGATACTACACTTTGATCTTAGCCAAAAGGCCAAGGAATCATAAAAAATAATGTTTTTAAGACAAGGCATTTTTAAACGAATGAAAAAAAAATCCTGTTTAATCTATTACTGTATTATCTTTTAATTGGGGGGGGGGGGGTAGTGTAGTATCGGTGTTGTTGTCATAAGACCGTCCTCCCAGGAATTACCTCATCCGTTTTTATGAGGGTGGGAGTAATCCTCCCAGGTATTACATCCTCCTTTGGGGTGGGGATAATGTAACATATTTTCTGTTGTCATGAGACCATACACACAGGCATTAGTTTCTCCTTTTTATAGTGGGATCCTCCCATGTATTACCTCCTCTATTATTATTTTTTTGTCATAATATCATCCTCTTAGTCGTTACCTCCTCCTGTGGGTGTCAGTGTATTATATATTCGTTCACCATGATTATTATCCTCTCAGGCTAGAAAAAATATGCGACAAAAGTTTGATATTTGAAAACAGTGACGATGCAATATTTGAGTGAAGACAATCAAACAAAGCAAAAGTTGATAATACTACAATATTGAAGAATTCAATAATTATTGATGAAATATTTACCAACATATTATATTGAAAGATGGCATGGTGTGATTTTTTTAAATTATATTTCGAGGTTTTACCTCCTTCTCAAAAAAGAAAGGAGGAGTATATATTTGCTGGTATATATATAAACCTGAAAAACATAAAAATGAACATTTCAGACAAAATGGAATATTTAGTGTATGGAATAGTCGATAAGCATGGCAACAGACTACTAAAAATGAGAACACAAATACATCACAAAAGCAGAACTAAGAAATGTTGGTTGATTCATACGATACACAACAAATGATTACGGTCATATGAATCGATCGAAATATCTTGGTTCTGCTTTAGGGATGTATTTGTGTCCTGATTTTTACTTAAGTGTTAAGTAATTCGTAATTACCACAAGTTACCTGTGGCGCAACGGATATAAGTGCTAAGTGATGATAAGTTTTAAGTGCTGGTTTTCTGGAGGTTGAAGGTTCAATCTTCAGTGCGGGCGATACTAAGAATACAATTACGAATTACTGAAGACTTCTACCCGGTCATGGCTGCCGGAATGATAGCAAGCTACCCCTATGGATAAAATAAAAAGTTCCGTTCAAAATTCCATACAGATTCCCGAGTTCGACATAAAGATTCCCTGAAGATGCACCTGAAGAAGGTCGTAGGTTACATCGGCCAAAACGTTGTGAGAATAACATCCAAGATGAGAACAGTAGTCCGAATAAACCAAAGAATACAAATGATCAACCCTCATCTCAAAAATTCCGAAACCTATTCATACTATTCTCCTTTTTTTTAATTCTCCACTCCCCCCCCCCATCCTCCACCCACGTGTTTTTCTACCCCCAAAACTTGTTCTGAAATTTGTAAATATTTGACAGTATCCTCTGACTTTTGTGATCATTGACAAAGGAAATAGAGCAAAATGACTTTCCTTCTAAAACTGGATATTATTCTATCTCCCACCCCCTCTTTTTCCCTCCCCCCCCCTCCACATCTACTTACATAGAACATTTCATCGCCTGTTGCTTGAGTAGATCCCTGGCTGGTTGCCATAGCAGTTGACTGATTATCCTGACAGTTAAATGATCATCCAGGGTTTTTATGTGGCGGAGTATGGTCAGATCTAGGCTGACCCCATTATTCTTATTCTTATTCTTTTCATGTGTGTGTCCTTGAGAATCCACCCCCCCCCCCCACCCCCGTTCCACATCTTGTATCGGTTGGTAAAGGGGGGGGGAGCAGTTACTTGGAAATTCTAAATCCAAGTATCACAATACCTATATCTGTACCCCTCTCTCTCTCTCTCTGTATCTATTTTTCTCTTTCTATCTCTCTGTATCCATCACCCCCCCTCTCTCTCTCTCACACACTCTCTCTCTCTCTCTTTCTCTTTCTCTGTATCCATTTTTTCTTTCTCTCTTCATCGATTTTTCTCTCTTGCTCTCTCTACTTTCTATTTTCTTTCTATCCGTATCTATCTTTTCCTCTTCTCTCTCTCTCTCTCTCTCTCTCTCTCTCTCTCTCTCTCTCTCTCTCTCTCTCTCTCTATGTATCTATCCGTATCTATCTTTCCCTTTCTCTCTATCACAACAGATCTTTCCCCCTTTTTTCCTATCTTTTTATCTCACTTACTTTTTACTATATCTTTCTAGATCTTTTCCTTTCACGTTCTTTCCATTTTAATCTTTCTCTAAATCCACGCACCTCTCTTTATTTTACAAGGTTAACGTTTGTTTATTATTTAAATGTTATGCTCCACCTTTGTTGGGACTACAGAAGCTTACACGAAACAGTAATAATTTTAAAAAGATTAAATCCGGATGTGGCTCGAGGCCAACTCTCAAAACAATCTGATTCTCGTCAATCGAGTAACTCGACACAAAACATTCACAGGTAACAGGAATTGGAACAAACACATAGAAGACATTGCCAATACTGCTGCAAAGAAAGTGGGCTCCCTCTACCATGCTAGAAAACTTCTCACACCTGACAGTATCCTGTATCTCTACAAAGCCACCATCTGCCCATGTATAGAGTATTATTGTCACATCTGGTGCACCATTCACTAGTCTCTTCCTCTTAGACAAGTCTCTAAGTCTCTAATCTAATAGGTCCCTCACTGTTCACCCAAATCCAGCTCATGTCCCATCGCCGCAATGTTACATCCTTGTGCTTGTTTTACAAGTACTTCAATGGAATGTGCTCTGATGAACTTCTGCTCTGATGTCCCCTCGACGTAAATACACTCAACCAACCTGACAATCAACTAGATCCCATCCATTCACTGTGGAGGTCCCCATATGCCGGAAAGCCTTCTACTACAATAGCTTCTTTCCTCGAGCTGCCAGCTTTTGGAACTCCCTCCCTACTCCCTGTTTCCCTAATGTATTGAAGTGCAGAAATTTAAAACTAATGTGAACAAGCATCTTGATGCACAGCTCCCAATTTAGGATGACCCATCGAAACTTTTCCCTTAATTCTCAGTAGCCCCTTACGTCTACAGTGTCAACTTAGCCTTGTGTGGGCTGAACTAAGTTTAAAAAAAGAAAAAAAGTTGTCGTTGTTCAAACATCTTGTTAGCAAACGTCTGCTTCAACTTTGAATGTTTCAAAAGCTAACCATTCCTTCACGCTTTCGTCCCACGTGATGTCACATCCGTGGGCCCTTCTCCACATATCGCTCTGTCCCATGCGCTTTCCTGACCCTATCTGCCAGATGTCACCCTAGTATCAGATCACTCCAGAATACACTCTGAGAACTTTTTCTTCTTCTTCTTCTTCTTTTGTATGTCTTTTTAGAAGATTGTGTCAGGAGACAGGTACTTTCCGGAGCAGTAGAATGATCCAACCATTTTTCCAGCGACCTTAGGATCAGATTGGATATACGTTTTTGAAGAAATGCAAAAAAAAAAGTCAGCAAAAATATGTATGACATGCAAACAAAGGTAAAATAACAAATAAAAAGGGTGAACTAATATCCAAATGCAGATTTTAAAATAAATTGTCGAAAGTTTAGTTGGGGGTAACCTTTTAGAGTTTGTAGCTTAAATTGGGAAGAAAATCAGAATGACGAACTTACTTGGATAAGTAATACGTCTGGCCGAATCTGACTGAAATAGAAATGTTACATTAGCAAAAAGAGATCACCATTCTTCCACGAAATGAATAATGGCTCCACAACTAAATAGATATGAACTTTTATTTACGGGAATACAGGAACAAAATGAAGATGGTACAATGGGCTGATTCGTGCTGGTTAGACGAAATAATATTTTCCCGGAGTTCGATATCTCACCTGCTCAGAGTTGAGTCAGATGGAGAAAGTGAAAAGGTACGTCCTGTCGGTTAACTAAAGATTCAGTCTTTTCTATATCGCATGTATTTTTTCTATTATCACATGTGTTCTTCAGAATTATGTGATCTATTCCCTGCTTCTTTTGTTCCAGCTCGTTTGACTCGTTGGTCTAGTGGTCTCCATCAATTCGCTGTTTTGATACCTCATTGTAAAACAGCTTCCTATTCCAGTAGCTTATTTCCAAGAACTGCAGGCTTGTGGAACTCTCTTCCTGCTGACTGTTTTCCTCCTACCTATAACCATAGTTTTTTCAAGACTAAGGCCAATAGGCATCTCCTGTCTTCGCGATAATCATATTTGTTCTTGTTAGCTTCTTACATCAAGTGGCTTCATGCCTTATCTGGAGCAATTTCCATTTTTAAAAAAAGCATCACAAACCGGAAATCTGCAGGAGAAAATACCCAACCAAGAAACACTTACATGGACACATTTCTCCGATATCAATCTCGTTAAAAGAGAGAAGGTTTTGGCTCGCTGGTCACCTCTGGAGAAGTAAGTCAAAACTTGTGAGTAACACCCGCCTATGGAATGCATTAGATGACAAAAAGATCGATTTGACGACTTTATCACACCTACATCAACCGACTTGTAGAAGACTGGATACCATCTGGAAGACCGGCCGACAGCCATGACAGAGATGGTTGGAAGAAACGAATCAGGTTGAGCCGGCTTCTTCCAGATGTGATGAACATGATGATCCTGAACGAGGGTCGAGCGGTGGAAATGGCCCCGATTTGCCTCATCCCCACCATCAAAGAGCTCATCTTTGCCTGGCGTGCAATTTAAAAGTTTAAAAAAATGCTTGAATTGTAGGTCGAGTGAGGGTTCGAACACTGCCCGATGGATTACGAATACCGGCTTAATTTTAGTTATTTTTATTTTAACATCCGGGACAGCAAATCTATGTGTAGTTATGCCGATCGAGTTGTTTTTCATGGGTCTGATTTAACTCAATAAAAGAAGGAAGAGAAATCGCATTTGTCGCCGGCAATTTTTTTTCTAAACTTGAAGTTGTGAAAAGCAGAATGGAAAGAAAGAAAGAAAGAAAGAAAGAAAAGAAAAAAAAACAAAACAAAAGAGGAGAAAGGAGGGAAAATGTCGAGAGAGCGGTGAACCGGGCTTTTTTTTTTTTACTGAGGCAACAAGTGGAATTAATTTTGGCTCTTCTGCATTTTAGCCGTCACTCGACTTTATTTGCTTTCCTCTTTTGAAGGCAGGGGCAGACAACCAACCGAGAGTAACAGAATTAGATGTTTTTATCCAAAATGACAATAATAACAGCGAACAATGTATCGTTATTGAATATGAAAATATTTTATTTAATAATGTAAACATTTATAAAAATAATAAAAATGTGTTTTTTTATTGTATGAATTAAAACTTTCTCAAAAATAGTCAACAGTGATCTTTTAAACAGAAGATTTATAATTTAAAACGAAAATCAAATTCAGTCTGGCACTTCCGGTTGACTGGGTTGAATGAATGGAACTCTTCAATAACGCCTTCTGATCACACTGACTGCTAAAATGCAAAAGTGCCTTAATTTTATCTAATTCCGTGATATTTACTTTTAACGGTTCCTTTAGAGTCAGAGTAAAAACTCTTCCCTGATAGGCTTCAAAATCCCCTCTTTCACCAATAGAGGAAGTTTCTAGGGAATATTAAATTCACGAGCATTCTCCAGTCGCATGTGGATCCCGCTCAAGTGAGATGATTTTAACGACACTAGCCTTTGCAGTTTTTGTATAGGGAGGTGTCAGTGTCCTTCCACATATCAACGCGTGGTAGTTCTAAATGGTCCCCCATCTGGTACTGACCAGGCTCAACGTCGCTTAACTTTGATGATCGGTCAACGGAATTATGCCCTATATACACATATGAATCACACAGTTTTGTTCTTCCCACCTTCTGAAAACAAAATCTGTAATCATATTAGATTTCATTAATGTCCTCATGAGTGTCTTTTAATGGCTATAAAAATTGCATATTTATTTCCTCTGTCATTAATATGAGCTGTGAAATGTATTTTCTATGAAAATTGAATATTTATTTCCTCTGTCATTAATATGAGCTGGGAAATGTATTTTCTATAAAAATTGCATATTTATTTCCTCTGTCATTAATATGAGCTGTGAAATGTATTTTCTATGAAAATTGCATATTTATTTCCTCTGTCATTAATATGAGCTGGGAAATGTATTTTCTATAAAAATTGCATATTTATTTCCTCTGTCATTAATATGAGCTGGGAAATGTATTTTCTATAAAAATTGTATATTTCTTTCCTCTGTCATTAATATGAGCTGTGAAATGTATTTTCTATGAAAATTGCATATTTATTTCCTCTGTCATTAATATGAGCTGTGAAATGTATTTTCTATAAAAATTGCATATTTATTTCCTCTGTCATTAATATGAGCTGTGAAATGTATTTTCTATGAAAATTGCATATTTATTTCCTCTGTCATTAATATGAGCTGTGAAATGTATGTTCTATAAAAATTGCATATTTCTTTCCTCTGTCATTAATATGAGCTGGGAAATGTATTTTCTATAAAAATTGCATATTTCTTTCCTCTGTCATTAATATGAGCTGTGAAATGTATTTTCTATAAAAATTGCATATTTATTTCCTCTGTCATTAATATGAGCTGTGAAATGTATTTTCTATAAAAATTGCATATTTATTTCCTCTGTCATTAATATGAGCTGGGAAATGTATTTTCTATAAAAATTGCATATTTATTTCCTCTGTCATTAATATGAGCTGGGAAATGTATTTTCTATAAAAATTGTATATTTCTTTCCTCTGTCATTAATATGAGCTGTGAAATGTATTTTCTATGAAAATTGCATATTTATTTCCTCTGTCATTAATATGAGCTGGGAAATGTATTTTCTATAAAAATTGCATATTTATTTCCTCTGTCATTAATATGAGCTGTGAAATGTATTTTCTATGAAAATTGCATATTTATTTCCTCTGTCATTAATATGAGCTGGGAAATGTATTTTCTATAAAAATTGCATATTTATTTCCTCTGTCATTAATATGAGCTGGGAAATGTATTTTCTATGAAAATTGCATATTTATTTCCTCTGTCATTAATATGAGCTGTGAAATGTATTCTCTATAAAAATTGCATATTTATTTCCTCTGTCATTAATATGAGCTGAGAAATGTATTTTCTATAAAAATTGCATATTTATTTCCTCTGTCATTAATATGAGCTGTGAAATGTATTTTCTATGAAAATTGCATATTTATTTCCTCTGTCATTAATATGAGCTGTGAAATGTATTTTCTATAAAAATTGCATATTTATTTCCTCTGTCATTAATATGAGCTGTGAAATGTATTTTCTATGAAAATTGTATATTTATTTCCTCTGTCATTAATATGAGCTGGGAAATGTATTTTCTATAAAAATTGCATATTTATTTCCTCTGTCATTAATATGAGCTGTGAAATGTATTTTCTATGAAAATTGTATATTTATTTCCTCTGTCATTAATATGAGCTGGGAAATGTATTTTCTATAAAAATTGCATATTTATTTCCTCTGTCATTAATATGAGCTGTGAAATGTATTTTCTATGAAAATTGCATATTTATTTCCTCTGTCATTAATATGAGCTGTGAAATGTATTTTCTATAAAAATTGCATATTTATTTCCTCTGTCATTAATATGAGCTGGGAAATGTATTTTCTATAAAAATTGTATATTTCTTTCCTCTGTCATTAATATGAGCTGTGAAATGTATTTTCTATGAAAATTGAATATTTATTTCCTCTGTCATTAATATGAGCTGTGAAATGTATTTTCTATAAAAATTGCATATTTATTTCCTCTGTCATTAATATGAGCTGTGAAATGTATTTTCTATGAAAATTGCATATTTATTTCCTCTGTCATTAATATGAGCTGTGAAATGTATTTTCTATAAAAATTGCATATTTCTTTCCTCTGTCATTAATATGAGCTGGGAAATGTATTTTCTATAAAAATTGCATATTTCTTTCCTCTGTCATTAATATGAGCTGTGAAATGTATTTTCTATAAAAATTGCATATTTCTTTCCTCTGTCATTAATATGAGCTGTGAAATGTATTTTCTATAAAAATTGCATATTTATTTCCTCTGTCATTAATATGAGCTGTGAAATGTATTTTCTATAAAAATTGCATATTTCTTTCCTCTGTCATTAATATGAGCTGTGAAATGTATTTTCTATAAAAATTGCATATTTATTTCCTCTGTCATTAATATGAGCTGTGAAATGTATTTTCTATAAAAATTGCATATTTATTTCCTCTGTCATTAATATGAGCTGTGAAATGTATTTTCTATAAAAATTGCATATTTATTTACTCTGTCATTAATATGAGCTGTGAAATGTATTTTCTATAAAAATTGCATATTTATTTCCTCTGTCATTAATATGAGCTGTGAAATGTATTCTCTATAAAAATTGCATATTTCTTTCCTCTGTCATTAATATGAGCTGTGAAATGTATTTTCTATAAAAATTGCATATTTATTTCCTCTGTCATTAATATGAGCTGTGAAATGTATTTTCTATAAAAATTGTATATTTATTTCCTCTGTCATTAATATGAGCTGTGAAATGTATTTTCTATAAAAATTGCATATTTCTTTCCTCTTTCATTAATATGAGCTGTGAAATGTATTTTTTATAAAAATTGCATATTTATTTCCTCTGTCATTAATATGAGCTGTGAAATGTATTCTCTATAAAAATTGCATATTTCTTTCCTCTGTCATTAATATGAGCTGTGAAATGTATTTTCTATAAAAATTGCATATTTATTTCCTCTGTCATTAATATGAGCTGTGAAATGTATTTTCTATAAAAATTGCATATTTCTTTCCTCTCTCATTTATATGAGCTGTGAAATGTATTTTCTATAAAAATTGCATATTTATTTCCTCTGTCATTAATATGAGCTGTGAAATGTATTTTTTATAAAAATTGTATATTTCTTTCCTCTGTCATTAATATGAGCTGTGAAATGTATTTTCTATAAAAATTGCATATTCATTTCCTCTGTCATTAATATGAGCTGTGAAATGTATTTTCTATTAAAATTGCATATTTATTTCCTCTGTCATTAATATGAGCTGTGAAATGTATTTTCTATAAAAATTGCATATTTATTTCCTCTGTCATTAATATGAGCTGTGAAATGTATTCTCTATAAAAATTGCAAATTTCTTTCCTCTGTCATTAATATGAGCTGTGAAATGTATTTTCTATAAAAATTGCATATTTATTTCCTCTGTCATTAATATGAGCTGTGAAATGTATTTTCTATAAAAATTGCATATTTCTTTCCTCTGTCATTAATATGAGCTGTGAAATGTATTTTCTATAAAAATTGCATATTTATTTCCTCTGTCATTAATATGAGCTGTGAAATGTATTTTCTATAAAAATTGCATATTTATTTCCTCTGTCATTAATATGAGCTGTGAAATGTATTTTCTATAAAAATTGCATATTTATTTCCTCTGTCATTAATATGAGCTGTGAAATGTATTTTCTATGAAAATTGCATATTTATTTCCTCTGTCATTAATATGAGCTGGGAAATGTTTTTTCTATAAAAATTGCATATTTATTTCCTCTGTCATTAATATGAGCTGGGAAATGTATTTTCTATAAAAATTGTATATTTCTTTCCTCTGTCATTAATATGAGCTGTGAAATGTATTTTCTATGAAAATTGCATATTTATTTCCTCTGTCATTAATATGAGCTGTGAAATGTATTTTCTATAAAAATTGCATATTTATTTCCTCTGTCATTAATATGAGCTGTGAAATGTATTTTCTATGAAAATTGCATATTTATTTCCTCTGTCATTAATATGAGCTGTGAAATGTATGTTCTATAAAAATTGCATATTTCTTTCCTCTGTCATTAATATGAGCTGGGAAATGTATTTTCTATAAAAATTGCATATTTCTTTCCTCTGTCATTAATATGAGCTGTGAAATGTATTTTCTATAAAAATTGCATATTTATTTCCTCTGTCATTAATATGAGCTGTGAAATGTATTTTCTATAAAAATTGCATATTTATTTCCTCTGTCATTAATATAAGCTGGGAAATGTATTTTCTATAAAAATTGCATATTTATTTCCTCTGTCATTAATATGAGCTGGGAAATGTATTTTCTATAAAAATTGTATATTTCTTTCCTCTGTCATTAATATGAGCTGTGAAATGTATTTTCTATGAAAATTGAATATTTATTTCCTCTGTCATTAATATGAGCTGGGAAATGTATTTTCTATAAAAATTGCATATTTATTTCCTCTGTCATTAATATGAGCTGTGAAATGTATTTTCTATGAAAATTGCATATTTATTTCCTCTGTCATTAATATGAGCTGGGAAATGTATTTTCTATAAAAATTGCATATTTATTTCCTCTGTCATTAATATGAGCTGGGAAATGTATTTTCTATGAAAATTGCATATTTATTTCCTCTGTCATTAATATGAGCTGTGAAATGTATTCTCTATAAAAATTGCATATTTATTTCCTCTGTCATTAATATGAGCTGAGAAATGTATTTTCTATAAAAATTGCATATTTATTTCCTCTGTCATTAATATGAGCTGTGAAATGTATTTTCTATGAAAATTGCATATTTATTTCCTCTGTCATTAATATGAGCTGTGAAATGTATTTTCTATAAAAATTGCATATTTATTTCCTCTGTCATTAATATGAGCTGTGAAATGTATTTTCTATGAAAATTGTATATTTATTTCCTCTGTCATTAATATGAGCTGGGAAATGTATTTTCTATAAAAATTGCATATTTATTTCCTCTGTCATTAATATGAGCTGTGAAATGTATTTTCTATGAAAATTGTATATTTATTTCCTCTGTCATTAATATGAGCTGGGAAATGTATTTTCTATAAAAATTGCATATTTATTTCCTCTGTCATTAATATGAGCTGTGAAATGTATTTTCTATGAAAATTGCATATTTATTTCCTCTGTCATTAATATGAGCTGTGAAATGTATTTTCTATAAAAATTGCATATTTATTTCCTCTGTCATTAATATGAGCTGGGAAATGTATTTTCTATAAAAATTGTATATTTCTTTCCTCTGTCATTAATATGAGCTGTGAAATGTATTTTCTATGAAAATTGAATATTTATTTCCTCTGTCATTAATATGAGCTGTGAAATGTATTTTCTATAAAAATTGCATATTTATTTCCTCTGTCATTAATATGAGCTGTGAAATGTATTTTCTATAAAAATTGTATATTTATTTCTTCTGTCATTAATATGAGCTGTGAAATGTATTTTCTATAAAAATTGCATATTTCTTTCCTCTTTCATTAATATGAGCTGTGAAATGTATTTTTTATAAAAATTGCATATTTATTTCCTCTGTCATTAATATGAGCTGTGAAATGTATTCTCTATAAAAATTGCATATTTATTTCCTCTGTCATTAATATGAGCTGTGAAATGTATTTTCTATAAAAATTGCATATTTATTTCCTCTGTCATTAATATGAGCTGTGAAATGTATTTTCTATAAAAATTGCATATTTCTTTCCTCTCTCATTTATATGAGCTGTGAAATGTATTTTCTATAAAAATTGCATATTTATTTCCTCTGTCATTAATATGAGCTGTGAAATGTATTTTTTATAAAAATTGTATATTTCTTTCCTCTGTCATTAATATGAGCTGTGAAATGTATTTTCTATAAAAATTGCATATTCATTTCCTCTGTCATTAATATGAGCTGTGAAATGTATTTTCTATTAAAATTGCATATTTATTTCCTCTGTCATTAATATGAGCTGTGAAATGTATTTTCTATAAAAATTGCATATTTCTTTCCTCTGTCATTAATATGAGCTGTGAAATGTATTCTCTATAAAAATTGCAAATTTCTTTCCTCTGTCATTAATATGAGCTGTGAAATGTATTTTCTATAAAAATTGCATATTTATTTCCTCTGTCATTAATATGAGCTGTGAAATGTATTTTCTATAAAAATTGCATATTTCTTTCCTCTGTCATTAATATGAGCTGTGAAATGTATTTTCTATAAAAATTGCATATTTATTTCCTCTGTCATTAATATGAGCTGTGAAATGTATTTTCTATAAAAATTGCATATTTATTTCCTCTGTCATTAATATGAGCTGTGAAATGTATTTTCTATAAAAATTGCATATTTATTTCCTCTGTCATTAATATGAGCTGTGAAATGTATTTTCTATAAAAATTGCATATTTCTTTCCTCTGTCATTAATATGAGCTGTGAAATGTATTTTCTATAAAAATTGCATATTTATTTCCTCTGTCATTAATATGAGCTGTGAAATGTATTTTCTATAAACATTGCATATTTCTTTCCTCTGTCATTAATATGAGCTGTGAAATGTATTTTCTATAAAAATTGCATATTTATTTCCTCTGTCATTAATATGAGCTGTGAAATGTATTTTCTATAAAAATTGCATATTTATTTCCTCTGTCATTAATATGAGCTGTGAAATGTATTTTCTATAAAAATTGCATATTTATTTCCTCTGTCATTAATATGAGCTGTGAAATGTATTTTCTATAAAGAAAGAAGAAAAAATAACCGTCGATTGAGCCATGGCTGTCAACTACATGTTTATCCTTGTTGCAGTTAACTACTTAGGAAAAGTTGGAGGTAGGGAGATAGAATTTTACCGGACTAATCATGTTTTTGTTCTTGTTAGCTCCTTACATCAAGTGGCTTCATGCCTTGTCTGGAGCGATTTCCATTAAAAAACAAAATTATTACAGTATTGAACGAAAAATAAAATTAAATAAATGATGTTTTCATTTAAATAAAACACAGTTGCATAGAATAATAATAAAATAAAATGTAATAATGTCTATTAAGTTAAAAATAAGTCTGTTAACTCTAACCCTAACCCTAACTCTAAAGAATCTAAATGAATAAATGGTCACATTTAAAAGATAAATAAATTTTTATCGAAATTACCAAAATGTCAATGTTTATTTGTCTATATAAATAAATGAGAAAGATTTTGTTTCGTGTTTACAACAAACTTATGAATGAAATGTTTATTATTTCAAATAATTGTTTCAATGAGCGAACTTTGTGAAACGATAGCAAGATGCCAAAACCAACTAGTATAAGATATATAAATAAATATATTTATTTCCATTCTGTCACCCAAAAGTTAGTGAGTAAAACACGTGCTTTTTCTAGACCCCCAGACGAAACAATTTCAAGTGGTGAGGGGAAACGAGAAAGCAAATAATAAGTCAGACAACCACCTCAGACTTACCCATAGTCTGAAATGAATTCGAAAAGAAATCTTCCACTCTATAATAAAAAGTCAACAGTGAGTGTTTTTCTTTTCTTTAGGTCATCAGAAATGATAATAATTTATGTATGAGAGTAGAAAGTAGACCTTCCGTTTACTTTCGGCAGCCTCGTATCTTTTGCTTTCCTTATTTTGTCCTTTAGTCCTCACATTCCGTGAGCGATATTTCTGACAAAGGGGGAAGAATTGCTGTTTTCTGGGTCGAAATCTATCCGTATAACACTTATCGTTAGCTGTTTTTTTTACCTTGAAGTATTTTTTTTTAACTCCTTACATCAAGTGGCTTCATGCCTTGTCTGGAGCGATTTCCATAAAAAAATGACGTAATTCTATGATTTTCTATGAATGTTTTAGTTATATATCTAGTTAACTAGCAAATGTGAACACCGGTGAAGCATAATCTTTTCGTAATTTTTGACAGAGGGTGTACTGTATATTTATAAAGTTGAGCAATTTGTCGCACTGACAGTGAAATTAAAAAGTTCAACTTCATAATCATGATAGAAAAAAATCAGCTTTCTAATATACGCAATAATGTCTACGTGATCGACGTCCGAAGGTTAACTAATTTACCTATTGCTTTGCAAAAGGACATCTCATTAATTAACTATTCGTTTCATTTAACATGGTTCTATTCATGAATAATTTCGATATCGTGGATAAAGGGAGCTCTGGCAGCAGCAAATACCCAATCGAAATGTTTTTTTTGTTTTTTTGTAAACGAACAGTTTCTTTTCAATAAAATAACTTTTAGAGGATTTCGTGATGTTTCATGTTTGATTGACTTCAATAACTTTTGTGATTGACGTTAATTATGGAATTGTCTGCCCTTGTCGCGAATGTAACTCTTCGAAAAATGAAAACTACTAAATTCTCTCGAATTTCTAAAATGCAGAAGTGCCTAATTTTCTGGTGTGGCGCCGTGACATGGGTTCCACTAGACAATAATAAAGAAAAATATTATCAGTGATTACTGAGTGTTTTTACTACTTTGTCCACTCAATCTATTTGTTAGTCGTGTTTATGAAGCAAGTAAAAGAGAGTCATAAAACTGCATCTGAAAGATTAAAAAAAAAAGTTGCCTTTGTTTAGAAAGGCATTAAAATTTCCCAGAATAAAAAAAGGTAATAAATAAACAATGGCTGACGTGAGAGAGTTTTTGGTTTTCTTTCTTCTTTCGCCCTCTGGATATAAATAGTATTAAAACATCTTCACAGCAAGAAAAACAAAGATAAAAAAGAAGACAATATATATTTAACATAGTTTCAAATTTGAACGACAATTGCAGAAGTTAGCTTTCTAAAAAAAAAAAAGAAGAAAAGAGATATGACGTCATAGAAGTGGTTAGTTTAACCTTGACACACTGGATTGCTGATGACTGTTAACACACTCAAACATCTGCCTTTATTTCAATGAACAAATTACACACACACACACACACACACACACACACACACATATATATATATATATATATATATATATATATATATATATATATATATATATATATATATTCCATGATAAATGCCAGTATACTGAAAACATATGCCCTTAATAGGGTTAAGATGAAAATTCATATACACTAAATGTACAAAAGCAAAGAAATTCCCAAATGTTTACACTTTTATTGTCATTAAGGGTATGCGAGCACAACAGGGCTATGTATTTTACTGGTAGGAAGTTTTCTTCAGTGCACCTCACACACTTCATCCACTCATGCATAGAGATTTATACTGTAGTGATGTGATAATGAAATTGTTTGGTTGATATGTAGTCATACCCTTAATGACAATGAAAGTGTAAAAATGTGGGTATTTCCTTGCTTTTGTACATTTAGTGTATATGAATTTTCATCTTAACCCTATTAAGGGCACATGATTTCAGTATACTGGCATTTATCATGGAATGTCACTACTTTTGTAAAGGCTATGGCTCAAGACAATGGTAATTTTTAAGGTTTTTTTGAATTTTCTGAAAAACTAAGGTATATGGTAAACTGAAATTAAAATGTCATCAACTAGACCCTAGAACCTCTATCTCTGCCAAAAATAAGCTGAATCCATCAAATAGTTGATGAGATACAGGATGGCACACACGTACGTACGTACGTACACACGGATAACACAAAATCACTCCTGACCTTTCTGGATCTCTGGGTTGCCTTGACTAATGATGCTGAAATTCTACACACTTATAGAACCTATCAAATGAAAATTTTGTGCAAAGTTTTAAATAATTTGGTTTATTGGTTTTAGAGTTATGACTGATCAAAGAAATGAGATTTCTAGCATAGGTCGTTTTTGAAGTCTATTAAGGGATAGAGCGCTATCGCGCCTCCCTTGATATATATTTTGGGGAGTTTGAATTACCTACTAGACACCATCTTCGAGTGTCTTCGATTTCTCTGTACAAGGGTTTGTCAGGACAACCTGACATGAGGATACTTCACCCTACAAGTTAACCCTGAATAAATATTCAAAATAACATAGAATTCGAAGCCCAAATAAGATCCACTCGACACGGCTATACATTGCCTCATACGAGGAATAGTGCACCTTGTCCAGGTAATGTTACTTCAAGTAACACCACTTAGCTTGATACTCCACCAGACTAGATGAATTCTTGTCCTGGAATCCGGTAAGACCAAGGGACCAAAAGAAAGATATACTACAACATAATTAACTGGTCAATTAGGGAGAGGAAAATTAATGTGCTTCACTTCTTTACTAACTCAACGTTTGAGAAATAAAGGAGAATTTTAATAGAATATTCGAATATCTATGTATCTCATATAGAGATCAAGTGTTAGCTCTAGGAAGGGGCCCCTTGATTTCTGAGAACTTCGACTGAAGTAAAATGAAACAAAAAAGTGAAATTTTTATATGTATATAGGAGTAATCAGTTAACAGAAAATCATAAGTGCACAAGTTGAAGAAAAAATAATAAAAGTGAATAAAAAAACTGAGAATGCCGAAAAAATAAATAACGTGCAACTTACAATTTCATGCCGAATTGATTGGACGATTTTAGAAGCAAAGTAAAGTAAATCCCAATTTCAATTTTTGTATTTTGGGGATAGTCTGTAAGAAAATTTTCAGGAATCATTCTTCTTCAAGCCTTCTATGAAGTGTGAACAGAGTGAACATATATATATATACAGGGTGGGCCAAAATAAAGGTCCTATCTTTAAATTTGAATAACTTGAATTTGAATAACTTCCACAAAATAAAAGTTAAACTCACCAAACTTTATGTGTGTGTAGACTGACCCTTCCGAGATTTTTTTAAATAAACAAAACAAATTTTAGCCGAAAAACACTTCTTAAAACTTACAAAAACTAAAGTATTGTTTTTTACACTGTTTTGAGTTTTTTAAGCAAAAATAATGTTTTCTAAATGAGGGCACGTTCCTTAGGGCTAATACGGCTCATGCTTGCTTCGGAAGGGGTCCTTTACTTATTCTAAAAAAAAAAAAAAAAAAAATCAATAAATAAAAAAGTTATGAATTTTTAAAAATAGGACCCTTATTTTTGCCCACCCTGTATATATATATATATATATATATATATATATATATATATATATATATATATATTTATATATAACAAAATCTCTATATATAAAATACTAACTCTGTGTGTGTACGTGTACGCCTGATCTTTGTGTCTTATGTTCACCCAAACCGCTGGACAGAATTGCTTGAAAATTGGTATGTGGACTACTGACCTCTCAGTGAAGGTCATAGGCTATATAAGAAATATATCACTTCAACGCTGGGGGTCCCCGAGAGACACCCTGCCACCCCGACTTAAAACTGTTTTCCATTAGATTCAAATGAAAGTTAAACCATAGGTAAATGACCAAAAATGATGTCTATTCCCAAAATTTCAGCAAATTTTGATAATATTAAGAGAGTCCCCGGGGGAACAAGCCCCCCCCCTTCCATTACACACACACACACTGAAATTTAAACAATAGGTCCACCGAAAATTCAAATAGATCCACTTTCAATGAAATGTATCTATTATTTAATACATATTAAATAAAGATAGTTTACATAATATATATATATATATATATATTAAATGACATAATAAAATGAGAAATTAATCAGATTTGATTAAAGTTCAAAAACAAGGAGTGATATTGCGTCCTTAACTCATGAGTTTTCAAAGAAAATCTTCTCTTCAGAGGACCATTACCGCAATGACATTACTACAGGTAATAAAATTAAGCAGATGAGACTGTTGATGCAATAATGATCTTGTACAGCAGAACTCAGTCTATGGTGCGATCGCCTGATGGAAACACCAAATGTTTTTAAGTCACTGCGGGTGTTCTGCAGGGTGATACTATAGCTCCATATCTATTTATAATTTGCCTTATCCACATCCTCCGTATGTCAGTTGAGAAGTTAAAAGAAAATGGCTTGACATTTTTCCCTGCAAGAAGCAGAAGGTATCCAGCAAAGAAAATAACAGATGCAAGCTATGCTGATGACATTGCAATGTTAATTGACATAAGTAAACAAAGGAGAAGCCCGACTACACTGTCTCGAAGAAACGGCAAATTGCATTAGACTATTTGTCAACACAAGCAAAACAGAGCACATTCTCCTGAACCAACATTGAAATATCTCTTCTCTAAATGGAACTTGTCTAAAAAAATGTTTACCTATCTTGGTAGTAAAGTTGCCAAGAAAAATTCAACAGAGTGTGAACTGAAAGTGCGAATCAGCAAGGCTTGAGCAGTAGTGAACAAGATGAAAGCGATCCGGAAGTTAAGTCTTTCTACCAAGATGAAACGTGACTTCTTTGAAGTCACGTTGCATGACTCGTATATGGAAGAAGTACTTGGACTTTCACCAAAAGATTGGTAAAGAAAATTGATGATGATATACACAAAAATGCTAAGCGCTGCTCTTAACATCTCCTGGATGCAGCACCCCACGAGAGAGCAACTCAACGAACACCTCTTTCAGATTTCATCCCTGATCAGAGAGAGAAGAAACAGATTTTGTGGATATTGCTGGACAGGGTTAAAGATGAAATCATCCGCAATGTTATTCTGTGGATGCCAAAACAGGAATGTGGTTTAGTGGGGAGACTGCACAGAACCCAGCAGAAGACTCACAATGCACCTATGAAGAATTACCAGGTGTGATGAAGGATAGAGCGAGATGGCGTGAGAGAGTCAGGATGATCTGTGACACAACCACGACTAGATGATGATTATATATATATATATATATATATATATATATATATATATAAAATCCCAAGGGCAATCAATCGTATTACCGGAGAAACTGACCAAAATGTACCCAATCACCGCACACGAAGATGACCACAAAGATAAGTCAGAAACACACATGCTTATAAAAATACATAACTTTGACCCAGAGAAGTAAAATATATCAAAAGACATAGACACGCACCCACAAGCGCGCACATGTGCAGAAACGCCAAACTGTTAAAAATAAAAACATTTTTTCAAATGGAAAGACTATCTGAAGAAAGCCTAGATGCTTGAAACGCATTATAAAATAATAAAAGTATAAAATCATAAAATAATACAATAATAAACAATTTTTGAAAAAAGTTTTTTTTAATTTACAAATGTTAGTAGACTCACTTTTTAAATATATATATATATATATATATATATATATATATATATATATATATATATATATATATAAACTTCTTTTGTAATATGGTGGGCAAAATCGCAGCGGAGTGCTCGATTAATTAAGAATCAAAATTAAGAGTGTAATATTTGGGGGGAGGGGGGTACAGAAAAAGTAGTACAACATTACTACCGTCGGTTTCATGCTCAGAAGGACTTAACCATCCGGTGGCAGGTGACAACATAAGCTGAAGAAAGCCGGATGGCTAAATTTTTATTTATATATTGATGATTTTTTTATTTATATATTGATATTTATTTATTTACATATTGATATTTTAATTATATATTGATTTTTTATTTTTTATTTATATATTGATTTTTTATTTATATATTTATTTATATTTATATTTTTATTTTAATTTGATATTTATTAATTGAAACCATCGTGAAATATATACACATATATATTTTTTATAATATAATAATAAATAGTTACCTCCCCTTTTTTAGATAATTTAATTAATTAGAGTTACGTACCTTTAACCGTTTTCTACATATAAATAATATTTTATTTTCTCTTAATTAATTTTTTTATTATTATAAATTTAATTTAATCTTATTTTATTTTCCCTTCTTTCTTTCTTTCTTTCTTCTCTTTCTTTCTTTCTTTCTCACTTCTAAATATGGAATCTCTTACTTAACGGCTATTTTTCTGATTTAAGCGTCTCATCGGCCCTTCATTTCAAATTCTTTGTGCATAGCGTTTTATAACGGTTATAAATGTTTTTTTGAAGAAACTCCATCATTTACTATTTCAGACAATGCTGACGAAGACGGAATCGGGAATTAAACCCGTTTCTTGTCAGAAATCACTGGTCCATGTCTGAATAAAATCTGTATTTAAAAATAAATATATATATATATATATATATATATATATATATATATATATATATATATATATATATAGTAAGCTATGAAAATATATTTATGGCAATTAAGCTACACAGAAGCTCCCGCGGATTCCCACGGGGGTTGAAACGCGGATTCCCCCCAAAATGCGGGAGCCTCTGTGTAGCTTAATTGCCATAAATATATTTTCATAACTTACTACCTAGCTCTACTAACGTATCGAGCACTGTTGAAGTAAATACTGAAAATTGATACATAAAAAATTATATCCACTTATAAAATTTTATGTGGATACATGAAATAGTAATATATATATATATATATATATATATATATATATCTGGTGTGTGTATTTAGGCAGCATGTTTTCATTTAGGCAAATGTTATTAAATAACACGGAATGTTTTTGGTGATGAGACTTTGTGAATCTATTTTAATTTTTCGAATAGTCCATTTAGTATTTCAGTCAAATTGGTGTATATAAGCTCGATGGGTTTCTTGTTCCATTTTTCTTTCTTTTTTCGCAAGTATTTTCGTTTTGATTCATCAAATCATCATCATCAGCGGGGTTAGTCTTCGTGTGTTTACAACTATGTCTTTTACTGTTGTGTTTCTAAACGGCTAGTAATTTACAACTTTAAAATGAGCATGTGTAGTGATGAGATGTTGCATGCGAATGTGATTACGTGCAAAATTACAAAAGGATGATAATTTAATGGCTAAGAATTTGTTAATGTTAATTATTAGGCTAAACACATTTTGTGACTAGTTTCGTAATTAATATTATTAATTGTGAGATGTCTAGTTTTAATGTAAAAGGCTTGAAGAATTTTTTATCTTTTGATGGTTGTATCGCGATGTATTATTTTTGTATTATTAACTAAAACGTGTTTATATTGAGAAGGGGACTGTTATGTTTTTTAGGTGTTGGCAAATGGAGCTAGTGTCGGAGAGATGTAATATGAGCCTACAGGAAAGTGTTGTGGTGGTAAAACCGATGTAACGATTACTTTTTTATTATTGTCGCAGATACATTCTCTCAAAGGGTCGTTAAGCTAATATATAACATTGCTTGTTTTTTTTTTCTACTGTGGTTTGGGCCTGAAAAAAGTTATAACTACGAAGGTGAAGGTTCTCAACATCCTAAATGAAAGTGTTTCTATGGAATGAACTGGATTCGAACTTGGCACACCCAGGTTGTCAGTCCGTGTCGTTAACCACTGAGCTATCATCACCTCCCGGTTCATTACTGAAATTATACATAGATGGTCAACTCTAAATTATACTTATTTCCTGTATTAAAATCATAATTACTAGGATTGATAACAATTAACGGACAACCCTAACCCTAACCCAACCTATTAACGAGACGTACTAAATCAGGAATGTGTGTCAGCCACGTTTTTTACAAGGATGGGTTCTTCTTCTTTACTATTTCGTCGAAAAAATAAACCCAAAACTTTCAGACCTGAAATAAGATATTAACGATTTCATAATTGTGACATGCTGGCACAGCTTGAGTAGGGGTCATTCATACCAATCGAGGATACGTCCTTGACACTCAGTCCGACGGTTGCCTTGCTTCTATCAGGCTGAGGTATTGTTCTGTGCAGTTCTAGAAGGTTAATCCTCCCAGGCTTTACCTTCTCTATTTAAGAAGGCGTTTGTTTATTGCTAATCGCCTAAGGCGCCTCTACCGGGGAATGTCGAGGCATTCTCTGTAGCCCACAGTGCAATATAAACAAAAAATGAATTATGAATCAAATATTGCAACGTAAGAAGATAATTTGCTTCCGTGATGTATGAACAAGACTTGGCCTTTTTGGGCAGGAGCAGGGTGTAGTAACTGTTCTCATACTACACTTGGTCTTTTTTGTCCTCTCTCAGTGAGAGAGGGGTCCTTCTAGCCTTAGGCAATTTTAATTTTTGTTCCTATCCAGAGTTCCCCTTATTGGGGAGCTGGATTTTTCTCAAATTAAAAACTGACCTTGTGTCTAACTCTGCTCTTGTGGGGAGGCAAGTAAATAGGAACAAGATGCCTCCTTGGCCTTTTGCCTAAGATCAGCGTGTAGTATCTGTTCCGATGGATGCTCACTCTGTAGACCGGTACCGTCTTGACCTTCGGGCCTTGATTCTGCCGGTCTGAGGTACTATCTTGTGCAGTTCTAGGAGGTCCACCCTCCCAGGCTTTGCCTTCTCACCCTTTGAGAAGGGGTTAGTTTATTGCTAATCGCCTAAGGTGCCTCTACCGGGGAATGTCGAGGCATTCTCTGTAGCCCACAGTGCACCTCTTCTAGTGCGCTGGCTTTTAAACCCTCACCTGACCTTGTGTCTACCCTCCTGGGGAGGAGGTTAATAACACATGCTAATATAAATAAAGTAAATAAGTCATCAAATAAGTCATCAAATAAGTCATCAAATAAGTCATCAAATAAGTGTCACCGTTCAATGATCAATTCATGTCTATAGAATCTTGACACGAAGTGATTGAACCATTACTTGACAGTTCTGATCCAAGATTTTGTCATAAATGATAGAAAAAGAAGGAGAGATATCATCAGAATGTATATCAGATAAAACGAAAATACTATTCTTCTATGTAATAAAGTAAAGTCAGTCGGATTCTCGATTTTTGTCATCAATACGTTCTTCCCTACAAAATCAATATTTCATTCTGAATAGCCATTTGATTTTGTGGAACGTTGATCCATGTTGTTACAAACAATAAACTGTAATCCTAATTAATTCCTTCTAGAAAATAATTTATATTTCGTAGAACCACCATTTAAAAAAAAGAGAGATAATTCTGTATTTGTCCATTACTTCTCTTTGTTTGGAAAAATATTTTTTTTTAAAGGTATAATTTCAAAGAAAGATAAGCAAAACAAATTGTAAATACACTATCGGGCAACGCCGGATAAAAACCTTTATATAAGCATGACAGACCAACCGATGGACGGACAACGACGCCTTTTTGAATTCCCTCCCTGCTCCCTGTTTCCTCGACTGTACTAAGATGCAGAAATTTATATGTAATATGAACAAACATCTCTTTGCCCAACTCCCCACTTAGGTTGTTCTTTTTTTAAATATGGCTCTTATCACAGTAGCCCTTTACATTCCAATGGCAATATGCCTTGTTTGGGGTGAGCGAATATTAAAAAAATAAACTTTGTCAAATTATAACATATTCATTTTTTTAAAGACATATATATATATATATATATATATATATATATATATATATATGTCTTTTTAAAAAATCAATATGTGGTTATAATTTGACAAAGTTTATTTTATATATATATATATATATATATATATATATATATAGTAAGCTATGAAAATATATTTATGGCAATTAAGCTACACAGAGGCTCATGCGATTCATCCCGGGGGGGGGGGATATGCAGGCTAAAATGCATGGAGTTATTTTTGCTGGGTGTTTTTATATACACGGCTAGCTAGTTAACCAATCAGATTTTTTGTTGTTCTCTCAGCCAATCGTTGGGTTTTTTACGAACAAAGGTGTGGTTAATGTTACTTCCTATATCCTGTTCTATTGCTCTGTTTTCTATAGATTGGCCTATATCCTGATTCCTTTGTTGTGTCAATATAATGGGTGAATTTATTTTAACACCTGGTTCTTTGTATTTCTATTTTAGGTTTTAATTTTTAAATTGTTAAGTTTTTGTTTAGTTTTGCTGTTTTAATTCGACGTATACCAAATCACAATATTTGCCAAGGAAAGACCGAATAACAAGAAGTACTACATGGGTATGA
>OY744520.1:212724235-212734235 GCA_963556195.1 Sepiola atlantica
TGGTTTATGATAAAATCGCACCTGGTGTCTTTAAATGTTCGCCAACAGCGGACCTCCCGGACTGACGACTTCTCGTTCTGGAACCAAAATAAAACCCAAGCAACACAAACAAAGAATTCAGAAAAAGCAATAAACCAACCCCCTTCACAAAAAAGGAGGTAATACCTGGGAGGATTGCTTTCTGAGACCAACTAGAACAGATACTAACTTTGATCCAGCCTGTTTGAGATCTTGTATATTAATTAGTCGTTTATAGGTTCTCTTCTGACTCGTTGCATTTTCGACAAGTGCCTGGACGCTATATACTCAACTGAAGCCTTCTGAGGGAAATTGGGTTATGGTTAGAATTAGGGTTAGGGTTAGAATTAGGGTTAGGGTTAGGGTTAGGGTTAGAATTAGGGTTAGGGTTAGGGTTAGGGTTAGAATTAGGGTTATGGTTATGGTTAGAATTAGGGTTAGAATTAGGGTTAGAATTAGGGTTAGGGTTAGAATTAGGGTTAGGGTAAAAATGTTCCGAAGACATTGGAGAGCATGGGCTGAAGTGGAATGAGCACAACCAGGTTTCACCAGCCCTAGACATGTTACATTATCCCCAACTCCAGGGGAGGGGAAAGTCCGACACCCTCCATGTCACAATCAGTACAGTTTTGTAGAAGATAAAATCATACCAGGTGTCCTTAAACGTTCACCTCATTCTGAAATCACAACCACAAAGGAAAGAACACTCACTCTCAAAATCGGGGGACGATCATTGCCTACATCTTTGCTGTCTATGAGGAAAAGAATGTTAGGGGATTGCAGAAACAGGACCTAACAACCCCTTCCTTTGTCCTAAGTCCGCTTTCGCTGCCTTCCAATCCTAGACTAACTTAACATGCTTCTTTCCTTTGTCTTCTGACGTCATTTCCTTTAAGCTCTCCTTTCTACAGAAAACAATGGCCTCAAAGGTTAACTGCCTGACCCCTTGCAGACCCCTACATCCTGCCTAACTTGACAACACTCTCTCGGCGAACATAAATTTCTAAATGATTACTAGTTTACGTATACACGATATTTAACATATGTACAATAAAATTCAGAGAATTAGAGGCAATTAGAGCCCTTATGAAGATGAGTCAAGCAAAATCAACTCCTGGTTAAGGAAACACGGATATCCATAATTAAGATGAATAAAATATATTTTAAGTTAAAACTGTTGTAGTACATCTTCATGGATGTATCAGCGACACGGGGATCTTCACGAATATTGTCACCTTTGAACCACAAAAAAGAAAGGCGATGATTGTATAGACCCTATTGAGGGGTACATAAACATTTGTGGGTTTGCTTTATGATTTTTTAATGAAAGTTTAAATCTGCTTTTATCAAGACAAAACATAGGATTTGATGTCTTTCTAAAATTTGATGAATCTGTTAACTGATAGACATTTTGTTGGCGTCTATTTCTTGAACGTCATTCGTACCAGTTCGTTGGGATCAGAAAGTTGCGCGTTTTCAGCACGTCGGTGGGTCACCAATATGTGGTAGTTGACGTGGATAAATCCTGTTCATAAGGAGGACAGAGCTGTGGAAACCGGAATTCATAACAGCTTGAGTCTGCAGCTAATTATGTGGTAGAGAAAAGGAATTGAGTTCACGTCTTTGGTCTGGTCTTTACTCTTGGGTCTCACCTTTGGGCGCGCCTCCCATCTTAGCAACGACAAGAAACAAGCCAGGAAATGTGACGTCTTCTCAGATTGGCATTTCCTCTGGAACATTTTGTTGTTTTACAGATATTATCAATTTTTACAAACTGAAGGTCAGGTCAGGTCATCTTGTGTCAAGCGGGTCAGTCAACCTTATTTATTCAACTCCATTTCATTTTCTGTCAGAGATTAAGAGTAGGAGGTTGCAGTGATGATGTAGATATTGCGCATAATAAAATGGCATGCTATGTTCAAGTCTCGTCAAGTCAATAGTGCAACTTTTATTAGACATGTTGGTCACCTTCATGTGGTCCATGTTGTGAGTACCTGATTAATCAAAGAAACCAATACCAGCAAAATAGAACCGTGTGCATCAAAATATCGAAACTTGCTGATTCATATGCTGCTAACTATTGTTTATTGTGACTGGTATAACCAGTTACCTCTCCCCCCAAACTTAATGGACTGTTCCTATCAGCAGGAACATCGACTTATGTCACCGCCTTCCCAATATGGATTGAACCATTAGACACCATTTAAATTGCTGAGTAGTGTCTCTTACCATTAAAACTTTCATGGACAAATTTATCGCCTGGTTTTGGGGATGGGATCAAAGTGTAGTAGCTGAAAATTCAACTTTTATTTAAACCTTGGCCTCCCCCCACCACCACCAATTGTTTCGTATCTTAAAAAGACAGCATCCACTCCCAAACTCTATCTCTATTTCATTTCCTCCCACTGCAGTCCCACTCCCATTTAGAGGTCGATTCACTTATTTTCGGTTCTAAACAAACCAGAATACAGTGACCATCTTTTTTTTTGTACTAATGAGTTACTGATTATCAAGGCCCAAAGGCCACTCGAGGATGAGGGCTAATGAGTTTGTCAGATGGACGATGAGACAACACGTTGAAAGGATTGAAGACGATGGGTTAGGGTTAGGGTTAGGGTTGGGGTTGGGGTTGGGGTTGGGGTTGAGGTTGGGGTTGGGGTTTGGGTTTGGGTTAGGGTTAGGGTTTGGGTTGGGATTGGCGTTAGGGTTAGGCAATAATTTAATTATTTAAGAGGACAACTTGACAAGAATTTGTTGACATTAGACTTGAAAACGACCATGTTGTAGTTAGCTGGGAAGCAGCTCCATGGTATTGTGCTCCACAGACGGCTAGTTATCAGAAAGAAACTTTGTTCATGGAAGTTCTGTTTTGTTTTAGGTACACGGAGGGAAAAATGAAAATCATTTACAGTGGTTGTAGCTAGACAAGTTTTTGTTGCAAATGTTTTATTGGAGAGGGGACCAGAGATTGGAGCACCTGCTATGAAAATATTGATAAAGTAGAAAAAGTCTATCAACCTCTCTTCTGTGAGAAAGGGTTAGGGTTAGGGTTAGGGTTAGGGGCTGCTCCGAGCAAAACCGCTCCAGATGTGGCAACAATATTCTATCTCTGACTCTTATAGAAGTAGAGAAATGCGGTAGAATGATCCAACCATTTTTCCAACGACCTTAGCAATAGATTTGATGTAAGTCTTCCATTTCAGGTTTAGAGAACCTCCTCAAAAAGAGAGCTATCCATTTCAACTGGGGAAAAGCGAGGATCTGATGTTGGCGGTTAAAGGAGAAAAGCTTTGTTTAAAAGTAACCAGCGACTTTTGGCCCCATTACACCACATGCTCCAGGTGGGAAGAGAAAGAATCAAAAAGATTCTGATCATTAATGCTCTTCGAAGTGCTGCCATAGATGTCAACGAATAATCTTAGAATATGATTATTAAGATCTTTGATGAAGATGAGGTAGGGGGTTGGTCTCAGAATAGATCTTTGAGGCATTCCGTCATTGATAATATGTGCTTCAGACTTCAGCCCATCAACAACTACCTTTTTAGACCTATCAGAGAGAAAGGATTTGATGGTTGAGAAGACATTTGTTCATTTTTTAGAAAGGGGTTTGGAGGATCTTACTAATCTGTTTTTTTTCTCTTTCTTTTTAGATGTTTTTTGTTGACCATTCCCCATTCTATTCCAATGAAATTATAAACAAAATTAAATACAAACAATTTTAATAGGGTATCCTATAGAGTGAATGTGGTATTGTGGTGACTGCTGAAGTGAAAGTGATGGTGAAAACGAGAAAGGAATGGGTCAGAACGAGTCTTAGTTAAAAATAAGAAAGACAGAGAATGACCACCGACACCCGCACACACACACACACACACACATTTTTGAAGGTCTTGTACCTAACTTGTTAAAATAGTTTTAAATTCTTTCAGCAAGTAATTTAAAGTATAGTACCTGTTTTATCTCCAGTCGGAGGAGGAGAAGTTCTTCTCGACTGGGGAAATGTTTATCTTTGTCCTATCCAGAGTATCCACTTTTTGTGGTGCTGAATATCCCCTACATTAAATCGACCTTGCGTCACATCTAGCCCGTGTGAGGAGGTTGTAAATATAAACTTGTCTGGAGGAACCACAGCCCATTTTAAAGTAAACCTGGATGCCTATCTCACGTTGCATTTTGTGGCGTTAAGAATAACTTAAAATAAGTTCCTTGTATTTAATTAACACAACTTTTATATTATTCCAATTAACGTAAGTGGCTTTTGGCCTTGATAAGTAGTGACTCAACTATATATATAAATGCCAATGTTTGTGTGTTCTCTATAGAAAGAAAGGTTAGAGAATCTACATAAAAACAAAAGTATATTTTCTTTCTGACCGGTGGCGCAGTGGATATAGTACTAAGTAAAATTCAGTTCTTAGTTATAGTCATCCGAAGTTTGAAGGTTCAATCCTCGGTGCAGGCGATACAAATAATTACGAATTACTGAATACGTGGCTGACGAGACTGTGGATTAAATAATCGGTTCAGTTCGAAATTCCGTCCAGATTCCCGAGTTCGACAGAAATATTCCCGAGTTCAAAATGATACACTAGAAGAAGGCTGGAGGTTACAGCATCCAAAACGTTGTGAGAATAACACTCAAGATGAGAACAGTAGTCCGAATAATCCAAATTACACAAGACTATATTATATGTAAAATTTTGCGGAGAGACAATGGAAGTGGTCTCGAATCGCTAATGCCTTCCCTCCCCACTAAGGGGGGTATGGAGGAAGAAACCCTCTTAAATTTCAAATATATCCTATTTTGATGAAATTTAAATCATATGTGTTAAATTTTCCGACAATGGAAGTGGTCTGAAATCTCTATGTGCCCCTCAATATGCCGAATCTCTATGTGCTCCCTATAAAAAAGATGTGGGAGCAGAACCCCCTTAAAACTTCAAATACGTATATCGGCTTTTAATGAAATATCTATTGCACTAATTTAGAGAGTTTTCCAAAATTTCAGTTTCTCCCGACTAAAACCGAGAAGGGGGGGGGGGGTGTAGCAGTAAAGAAAATAAAGGGGATCTGGTGTTATGAGCATAGTGATAAAGGACATAATGTTCCTCATTAAATCCAGAGCAACGTCGGGTCTCCCTGCTTGTTAGTATGGGAGGAGGATTCTTATGAGGAATACTTGTGAATTCAAAAACCCTTATTTTCTGTGGCTGCAACCACAGTCGTATCTTACACTCATATTGAACATCTCAACTTTTTGGTAAAAATAATATTTTTACAGATTCAAACAAAATAGGGATGATATACTGCATGACGCTATTGCGGTCCGGGGAATGTAAGTTGGTGTGTCCGCATCGTGGAGACGTCTCTTAGAAGGAATCTTTACATCCTTGCACAGCACTACCAACTCCCCGGTGGAACGACAGCCACATTCCATTTAATGGAAGGGGTTACTCTCGTCCATAGGTCTGGCGGGTTTTAGGCATCAATAATTCTCTTCAGAGAATTATTTATCTGGGCTGGGACCATCAGCTGAAATTTGAACGCTTGTATAAAAGGAACGAACAAACATACTTTATATATAGAAAATATATTATTTATTTATTTTACATTATAAAACTCGAGTGTCAGCTGGATTTAGTTTCGTACGACCGTCATGTACGAAAATAAAATACCAACTCGTTCTACCCCCTCCTGGTGACAAAAACGAGAGAGAGAGAGAGAGAGAGAGAGAGAGAGAGAAAGAGAAAGAGAGAGAGAAAGAGAAAGAGAGAGAGAGAGTTGTAGTCCTACAGGAGAAAGAAAGAAATATGAATATATATCAAAAAGAAAGAAACAGAGAAAGACTACAGTGAGTGATGTTATCAGATCAACTGATCCCAGGTGACAAGTTCATTGTATTTAGCCTTTTTTACCTTTCAGTAGAAACTTCGAGCCCTCGATTCCATAAACGTCTGTTAAACTCAGCTAGAATCAAATCTGATTGACGACACACTTTTTTCTGCTGGCAGCTGTAGTGACATTTTGAGGCGACAAAACCACCATCTCGATTTTACTTGTCTTCCCACGAGTACAGAGAGAGTCAGGCACAAGGCTTTTAAATGTAGGTAACTCAAGCTCCTATAAAAGGGTCAACATCTTTGTTGCAACAGTAAAATAGAGAAAAAAACAAACCAGGTTAAAACATTGTCCATTGTCCAGGAAGCTCAAGGTCTTTGAAATGAAATGTTTAATAACATCATAATGTCTTGGAGATTAAGAAATGCAGATATCAGTAAGAGGCTTAATATTAACCGATCCATCAACAACGTTATTCAAAAAAAAGAGATTAATACAATTTAGATATGTTACCCGACTACCAGACTCCAGCTATGTAAAGAAAACATATGAAGAAGAAAGATCAAGAGAACGACCACCATGGGACGATCAGATGAGGGTTGAAACTGGCATGCTGCTCCTGACAGCTTAAAGACTGACCCAAGATCGTGATTAGTGGTTTTTAAGCTCTCTGAAGTATGTACATGAGACGAGTAAGTCAAGTAATGTGTACAAACATACTTATCTAAGAAGGGATATAGAGCAGACTGCGTTGGTTGGGGCACGTTGAACGCAGCAATGGCTGGATTGCTAAAGTCTGAAAGTTGAAAGGAGAGAAAACCACCACTGGCAGACCCAAGTTGTTTTGGGATGGTGTGGTCAAACGTGATAGAAAAGTCTTGGGTATGGATTCTATCAGGCCTCACCAAAGACAAGAATGGAGGGGAAGACTTAGATCGAGACTAGACAATCAGGTCCCACCCTCATCAGAGGATTAATTGTGGCCTGATTCAACAAATAAACCGGTTGATGATGATGATGATGATGATAATGATGATGAAGCAGGGATTAATAAGTGTATGGACAATTTTGAGTTGAATTTTTATCTGAAATGTTTGCTAGACTAATGGCAATAATGTAAACAGATTGAGAATACAAAAGAAAACTTTTAGAAAATTCTAAAGAGGCAGATTTTGTTTTAAAGCATGTGGCGAAGCTCTCTGGAGTATGTACATAAGTCGAGTCAAGTGAAGTGTGTGTGTACACCCATACCGATCTAAGCCGGGATTAATAAGTGTATAGATTGACAATTATGAGTTGAATTTTTATCTGAAATGTTTGCGAGACGTGAAGTTGACTAATGGCAATGATGACATTATGTAAACAGATTGAGAATACAGAAGAAAACTTTTGGGAAATTCTTTCAAACATTTCGTGCTTTTCATTTTGAATCAAAAAAAGAATGGGGGGGGGATTCTTCTTTTTTTTTTCAGTTTTATTGAAAAGTCTCTGAAAAGAAATCTCGCCTCTTTGCAGAACGTGTTACAAATATTTTAACAACCATAAAGTGGTTCACATTACCTGTTTTTTAAGAAATCGTTTTTAAAGCAAATTCGGTTTATTTTTCTTCTTTCATCTTTTTTATTTTTATTTATTCAACCACCCAACACTGAAACACGAATTTTAAAGTAAAATAAACATTTTTAAGTGTTTTTACTTTCTAACCCAAAACACAAACATACAAACATTGTCTCTTCCGGAAAATGGTGGTGGTGGCGTAGTGGATAGAAACAAGTATTGCATGATTTGGTGTGCTGTGTTGGCAACCTTCACGTGGTCCCTCTTATGAGTAGCTGATTCTAAAAATGTCAAGTCCATTACCCATAATCTACAAGATAAGTCATTATATTTCCACCAATGAGTTATTTTTGTTTGAGTCGCCTAATGAAGGCTAAAAGCCACTCGTGGATGATAAGGGTTAATTAGATGGATAGATTGTAAGTTAAATGATGAAGAATATTATGAGAGGATTGAAAATAATGAATTGAATGAATAAGATTTGATGACTTATGAGGACGGTTTATGACGAACATTTGTTGACATTGGATTTGAAAACGACCATGTTGTAGCCTGCAGGAAAGCAGTCCCGTAATAATGTGTTCTACAGATGGTTAATTCTTAGAAAGAAACTCTGATTTCATTAGCTTTGACTGTCTACTGTCCTTGTGGAAATTGTTTATTACAGAAATACGTATTTTATTTTTATCTAATAAAGAGAAATACTTTTCATCATTTTTATGTGAAAACAACCCGCCGTGACTTAGTGAGGTTCTTTTAGTTCTAAAAGAGATTGTCAATTTATCGTGAGTCGACTTTAGGTGGTTTATTCATTAGAAAGTTTTGTTTGGATTATATTACGGGAAGGATCCTATCCTAGCAAACGTCCTATTTGCCGTAAGTTCGGTTTATGACAAGTATTTGTTAACATTGGGTTTGAAGATTAAAGTAAATTTGTACAAATCAGCATATTCATATAAATCAGCATGTCACAACTTTGTTGACTGGCTTGATTCTGTTGTTGGCATTCTTGCAGGATAGACCGCATGAAGGTTGCCAACAACCCTAAGTAAAAGTGATATGATGGAACCGGCTGGATTCGAACTTGGCACATCAAGGTCGTCACCTTTCTAGATTTTAAACTGACCATGTTGTAGACCCCAGGGAAGCAATTTTGTGGCAACGTATTACAGAGATGGAGGGGGTCTTGGAAAAAAAAGTTTTGTTCATGTGAATTCCATTTGATGTTAGGCACAGGGAAGAAGAAAAGAAAAGTTCTTTGCAGTGGTCATAGGAAGACGAGTTCTTGCTGTGAATGTTTTACAAGGAAGAACCAGAGAATGAAGCTTTCCATAGAAATATCGATAGAGCAGAAAGAGACTAGCAACATCTTTCTGTGAGAAAAAGAGCGTAGAAAATAGAAGAGATCAACCCACACTAGATTGCAAAGTTCATGTCACGGCAAGAAAGAGGGCTCGATGCGGCACCACCCGAGATGGGGCAGCAGTACTCCATCTTATGACGTATCTGACTCTTGTATCGGTGGAGGATTGCATCTGGAGTCAGGTATTTTCTGGAGCATATTAAAATTATGAAACAGGAATAGTATATGTCCTTGTGCCAGTTTTACAAGTACTTCAATGGATTGTGCTCCGATGAACTTGCTGCTCTCGTGCCCCCTCGACGTAAATACACAAGACCAACCCCGACAATTAACTAAGTCCCATCCATTCACTGTGGAGGTACCCAGATGCTGGAGAGCCTTCTACTCCAATAGCTTCTATCCTTGTGCTGCCGGCCTTTGGAACTCCTTCTCTGCTCCCTGTTTCCACGACTGTACCGACATGCAGAAATTTAAAACTAATGTAAACAGACATCACGCTGCGCAGCTCCCAACTTAGGATGACCCCCGAAACTTACACCCCAATTCTCAGTAGCCCCTTATGTCTACAGCGGCAACTTGCCTTGTTTGGGGTGAATTATGTTCAAAAGAAAAAGAGGAGTAGTCCTAGGACTACTAATACCCCAGCCTGTCAGATAAAAGGCCACTGAAATGGCCCAGTTCCCGTTGGACTGATTGTCACTGATTAGTATATACCGGTCTGAAGTCTTTGTTCGACTTTCCAAATTTTGTAGATTTCAGACATAAAATAATCTCAATTAATCCTTTTTAACCAATGAGAATACAATTAATCCTTTTTAACCAATGAGAATACAATTAATCTATTTTAACCAATGAGAATACAATTAATCCTTTTTAACCAATGAGAATACAATTAATCCTTTTTAACCAATGAGAATACAATTAATCCTTTTTAACCAATGAGAATACACTTAATCTTTTTTAACCAATGAGAATACAATTAATCCTTTTTAACCAATGAGAATACAATTAATCTTTTTGAACCAATGAGAATACAATTAATCTTTTTAAACCAATGAGAATACAATTAATCCTTTTTAACCAATGAGAATACAATTAATCCTTTTGAACCAATGAGAATACAATTAATCTTTTTGAACCAATGAAAATACAATTAATCCTTTTTAACCAATGAGAATACAATTAATCTTTTTTAACCAATGAGAATACAATTAATCTTTTT